>JAAAKG020037127.1:0-19230 GCA_010014905.2 Druon quercuslanigerum
TAATTTAAAAAATATAATAAAATATTTCAAAAATATTCTAAATATATTATAAAGATTTCAAAAATATACTGAATATTTTATAAAGATTTCTATGATTTCCCAACGACTTTAAAGATTTCACAAAGTTTTTTTAAATTCCGTAAAGATTTCGGATAGACTTAAAAGAAGTCAATGATTCCAAGGATAAATGTAATCATTTGATTCCAGAAGGGGGAAAATCAATACTTTGTACATCCCTGGGCGATTTGAAGGAATGTAAAGTCTAAAATATCAAAATAATTTTCAAACTTATTGACTTATTATTTAACTCAACTCTTGGTGGAGCAACTTTTGCAAAATTCCTAAAAATTTTTAAAATTTATCATCATGCAATCATTTTTTAAAGTGCGAAGGTAGAAGAGCGGTCTCTTTGATTGTTGTCGTATGAAAACATGCCGTCGCGAAAACGAGGCTCGACATATTCCCTTCGGCTTGCCTCCTTTATTCGAATTTCGAAACAATCCAGAGAGAGCTCAAATTGCCAAACGGCAATCCGCTTTCGATAATTTACGCCGCGACAGGTGTCAAACATGTCAGCGTTCAGGTGAGAGGCAACGCAAGCGTTAATTTTGTTCTCGATCTTTTTTCAGTAACTACACGCAAAAACAATCGATTGAGAGACTGCAGAAATTTAAAAAAAAATCTTTACACCTCTACATCGAATCTGTTACAAACCTGCAGAAATATTTAGAATTTCTGAATTATAGATGGGGCTTTAAGACCCTGCGCTCACTTACGAAAAATTCCTCAACTCATACAAACTCCAGTAAAGAAGAAAACATTTATTATTACAATTATATTTATTTCTCATTGCATTTAGTATTTACAATTATGCATCAACTTAACTTTTTGGTCGACCTGTAGTAAGAAAAAACAAAATCTACGAGCATTATTTACAAATTACCTAGGATCAAACATTCTTGAGTATCGAAGAAGAATAAATTCTATATACACAGTTGCATTCTGAAATTTTTCAGACTAACATTTTATATACTTGTTTTATTGTTATAATTTATTACCTGAAATTTATGTAAATCTACTTTTCTTTTCAAAATAAATCTAAAGATTAGATCAATGTTGCGTCCCAACAGTAGAAAGCAAAACTCTCCAATGCGTGAAATAATTAAATTTACTAAAGTAGTTTCGAGTCGGTTTAATCTCAACTCGAGTTTTACCAAACATACTGGCATCGATAGAGATTTCAAAAATCTTATCATTATCACTTTTCAAGAGCAGGCAGAAGAGAATAAAAACTATATAATTCGAGGTTTTTCAAAATTGGGCGGAGTTTAGTACGAAATGAGGAAAGGGGCGGAGTTTAGTACGAAATGAGGAAAGGGGCGGAGTTTGCTCCAGAACGGGAGCAGAGGCGTGCCTCTTCAGCGGGGGGGGGAGGAGGGGGGGGGGGGGGGGGGGGGGGGGGGGGGGGCGGGGGTGGGGGGGGGGGGGGGGGGGGGGGGGGGGGGGGGGGGGGGGGGGGGGTTTAAGTAGGCAGGAAACTTACACAGCACTGGGATTACTTTAGGAATTTAATTTAGCAATAAATGAATAGTTAATAGGGAAAGTGCTTAGAGCTTTTTAAATCAGGGCTAGTCAGGATATCCCCCTTCCTCTATATTTTCCCTCATATTTTAAAATATATCATCAGTACCAACTGTAAAAAGGCTGATGAGGTGCGGGTCGCGTAGGCTGCTGGAAGCTCTGACTGTAGTGGCTTGCAAAGCCTTGATGAGCATGTGAACTATGATTCTGCTGATGATTTGGTGGCGGACTTGGAAGACCAATTCTGTTTCCACTGCTAGGGATTGTCAAGTTCCAAGATGGCGAAGAGTTTTCTTGACTTTGATGCTGTTGTTGTGGCTGATGTTGGACTGGAGAGACGGAACTGATTGGAAGCTCGGTGGATGTCAGCTGATCAGAGGCAGGATTAGAATTCGAGTTGGGCCCCATTAGAGTCACAAGAGAGTTGGGAGTTGGAGGAAGTTGGTGACTCGTGTTTTGTTGGTAGGACGAGGAAACTACGTGAACTGGAGAGTGTTGGTGGCTCATGTGGCTTGTGGTGGTTGAGGTTGGAGGCAGGGGAGTGGATGGGTAACTCGCTGAAGGAGGAAGACTGTAGGTTGGGGTGGAGCAGACTGATGAGGGGAAGCGACTTGAGTCTGGGGTCAGCTGATAAGGCATCGTGTGGTGTGATGAGTAGAGTTCTGGAACAGAAACAAAAGAGAATGTTAGGTCTGGTTGCGAATTAAAATTGATAATATGGCGCCTAATAGTGTCGATGAGCATTCCAAATTTCTTAGAAGAGTATTATCGAGGGAAGACATGGTAGAAGTGTTTCCGCTCTCTATTTCAATAATGCGATTCATCGACTCGCGCCGTCACCAAGGCCCCACGTTCGAAATTTCCTCGTGGCGGATATTGCATACATGACAAAGCATTTTTGACTCCAGTCGGGAGCTGGTTTGTCGGTACTTGGTGGCTCGTAGAACCGGTACAGGTTGGGCATTGTACCGAGCAAAGTGACTAGCCCGATTGTTTCGATATCCCGTCGAGCTGAGAACGGCTTCCGGTAATTGTCCGTCAGATTGCCAGTAGGTGCTTCTGTTTTGCGGCTTCGGTTACCCGCTGTTATATCGACTTTCGTGCCGCTACGATAACGTACATTCTGATTCTAATAAAGTCAGACCAATTTTCATCCAAGGACACTCCGCGATTCGCGCCACCTTCAGAGGAATGCCGTCTCCCCCTTTTTTTCGTCTCGTCCAATTCATTCAACTTGTATGATGAATGAATCGGAAGATGCTAGAGGCCGATTCGATTCTGGTCAATAAAAGCGTTAAATAAGTAATTAGACGCTTCGATTGCCTGATCGCTACTGATGGGAAGACACTTTTCTGATTAATTACTGAAGTTCTGATCCTTGTAATTAAAATTCGAGACCCTATCAAAGGTCACTCACCGGATATTAGTCAAGAAACCAATTACTAACGAACTTACCTGGACTCGAGGAGAAGGCGGTGTCTGGTAGTGTTTGTCCGTGAGGATGAGAATGCGGATGACTCGGCGGAACAGCGGCACCAACATGTGGGTGTGGAGGAGCCGGTGGATGAAGTACGTAAGATGCCGCAGGATAGGCAACCGATCCATATCCACCAGAACTCGTAGAGGACAATTGCTTCCTGAGTCTCGCTCTCCTGTTGCTGAACCAAACTTGAATCCTGGCTTCAGTTAATTTCGTTCTTTGGGCCAATTCTTCCCTGGTGTAGATGTCCGGATACTGGGTTCTTTCAAAGGCCCTTTCGAGTTCATCTAATTGATGGGCGGTGAAGGTCGTTCTGCTGCGGCGCTGCTTACGCTTCAGGGGAATACCTGGTTCACTCTCGCAGTCTGATCCAGAACTCGTCTTTCCTGAAATTAATTTCGAAATTAGTCATTGATCATAGTTGAACAATTTGGTTTTTATATTAGGACTAGGATACTTTTGGGTCATAATCTAGGATTCTAGATCCATCGCTATTTCGTTTTGTTATGATGTTTAATTTTTTTCGGCGCGGGACTAATCGTCCAACGACGCCTGACGTCGGGACGCCCTGAGCTAATGCGAATTCGACACGGACCGGTTATTCCCGGAGAGAGTTTTTTTGCTTCCGTGTCACATGGCGTCGGTATTAAGTACCAAGATATGGACTATAAATAATTTCCTCTCTGATTATTTTGTTGAAATCTGTAAATTTTTTATTGAAAAATAAAGTTGGCACGTGTTCTCCGTTTGATTCGGACTTGAAGAGAGTCAAAGGGCAAAACATTATAAAAAACATCTCTCCTTCCAGTAGCAATAATTCATACAGAGTTTAATATCAGGTTACGAAAGTCGAGATTACTAGTCGGAGATCGAGCGTTTAAGCTCCCGAAAGATGTAATTTTCTGTTTGATTTCCGAAGACCCGATGGAGGCATTAAACTCAGCCTGTGAAGCTGCGATTTTTTAATATTACTTCAGGAATCTAATTTTAAAATACTACTAAAAAGCTGTTACATTTCTAACGACTCTGCGAAATTGACCAAGACGAGGATTGATTTCTGTCCCAATATGCTCGAGCTAGAAAATTCCTTTTTTCCTCCCTCTTTTTTTTTCAAAGCATTTGACGCCTCCGTGGGTATTTAAATACCTTTTTTTAAATCCTTTCTCTTTCTCACCGAAGGCCGGCAGCTTCACAGAGCTATCGCCTTACAGGGGAGCCTCTCGCCTTCTCTTTCTCGCACTTTTTTCTACGGTCCTCGCGCCTTTCATCTTTGCCGGCTAGCCACCCTCAAATGATCTTGCGATGAGCCCTGGTGGGTACATATTTCATTTGTCATGTCACAAGATAGAAGAACATGCCGAGCAGTAGTTTTCTCTCGTGAGCGAGATAAGTTGACGATTCTCTGATTAAAGTGGTTAAAGTGGTTCGAAAGCAAGTTCCAAAAACTTTAAAGTAACTTTAAAGTGGTAGACCAGCAAGAACCCTCATTGGTTTTCAAAACTCAAATATTGAATGTGTTTTTAAAACCTGACATTAAAGGGTAGCTTGTTTTCTGGACCACCAACGTTACAACTTTCCCTCCGTATGGAGGGGGTCTCGACGATCTGGAAATCGGTGAATGAATAAATTAAGTACGTGTATTAATCATTCGAATTCCCCGCTCTTGGAAATTACCGGCTTGATCTGAGGCAGCATTTGGTAGCACCTTTGGTCAACGTTGGCTCTGTAATTTTCTCGCCGCGCTTGCTTTTAGGTGTGCATATTCATCGAGTTGTATTTTTACGCATCAAGAATGCAACATCTGCTTTGATAAAAACAAATAATAAAATAACTGACTGAAGATTTCTATTTTGGCGAAGACTTTCACAGATTGGAACACCTTACGAAAGGGTTTCCTGTCTTAAAATTGAAACCCCTTAAGGCTGGACCCCCCAGAGTTACCAACTTTTTAAGAACGTGCTTCAAGACAAATTCGCTTTAAGGTAGTAAATTCCTAATTTCCAGATCACCTAATTTTAGAAACTGGAAACACAGCATAAAAGATATTGAAAATATCAATTGTTGCTCACCATCTACTAGTTTTGTTTCATCATCAGTGTCGCGTCCCCTTAAAAGTCGAGAAATTGCGGAAACACTGGGAGCACTAGTCCGGTCGCAAATTTCCTCCTTGATTAGTCTGTCCCTAATTTCCCAGGAAAACGCACCTGGATTTTCCCGTTTGTAGTCCTCAATTCTCGCCTCAACCTCCGGGGTCGCCACTCGGGGTTTGCTCCCTCCAATCACGCCCGGCCTGATACTCCCGGTCTCCTGGTAGCGATTCAAAATTTTGGAAACACATCCGTGTGAGACCCTCAGTTGCCTGAAAAGTAATTTCCAAATAATTAATTATGTTATCGATTAAATTTTGTATAATTGTTAGACTTTTCATTTCTTGGTGAATTTTTAATTACCTGGATATCACACAGGGTCGAACGCCAGCGGCAGCCATCTCCACAATTTTTAGTCGAATATTGTTGGGCAGGGGTCTTCCGTTGATGAAGACACCACCCAATTGGTTTACTCGACCTTGACCCGGTATCGAACCCAGATCTGTAATTTAAGAAAAAAAATTATTATTAGTTTTATACAAAGAAAAACAGAAGCGAACAATAAATGCTGCTAACTAATATCTTTTTCCAGATTCTAGCGGTAACAAATCGCCGCTACGTCTAACGGGAAAATCATCCAGACTTTAGAACGATCTCCAAGTGCGACTCGCGGCTTCGAATGTAGTTTAACGTTGCCGATAAGTCCAATGAATCTGAGGTTTTACGACTTACAATAATGATAGCGTATAATTCGTTTGACACTTAATTTAATTTCCATCAAGTAAATTGAGTTGAGAAAGATTTCACATGTTGAATAAAAAAGTAATGTATAGCAAGAATTAGATTCTGCATTGACAAAAATTATTTCAATTAAAATATTTTAAAATCATGCAGAAACTTTTCAAGTTGAATTTTAGCGTGCGAAATTGTTTTATAATAATTTTAACAATGTATAATAATTTTTAATTTTATATAAATAAGCGCACTGGCAACTAGCGCCGCTTAAATAATTTCACACGCAAAAATTCAACTTGAAAAGATTGTGCATGATTTTAAAATATTTTAATTTAAATTAGATTTGTCAATGCAGAATCTAACTCTTACTGTACATTACTTTTTTATTCAACACGTGAAATCTTTCTCAACTCAATTTACTTAAAATCTTTTTATATAATTTTTGAAATTGTTATGATGCTGTGAAATGAGTATATGAATTCAATTTTTTTTTTAAATTATATAATTTAATTTATTCTGGTATATATATTTATTTGAATATTTCAGTGAAAATCAGTGTTTACTACTTTTTTTGTAGTTAAGTGTATAATGAATTATTAAATGATTGCATTAGAAGTCTTATTTTAATACTTCTATCTGAATTATATAGTTTTTTGAAAGTTTTGTGATGTTGTGAAATGAGTATCTGAGTTCAATTTTAAAACTTATATCTACATATATTTTGAATTTTTTCTCAAATTAGTTTTAATGGTTCTTAATAGATTAACAATTAAATAATTCTTTTAAATTTTCGCGATGTTGTGAAACGAGTATCTGAATTCAATTTACACTTTTATATGTAAATTTTTTCTGGTATTAGTATAATATTAACAAACAATTGAATCTAAAATTTTCTGGAATTATTTTTAAATCTTATTAATAATTCCAATACTCAAAAATATTATATAATTTTTTTTCAATGTTTGTGATGTTGTGAAATGAGTATCACTTATTCACTTAGTACATTCTTTCAGAATTTAATTTCAGCAAAAACTGAATTAGCCAAAAATTTGGAAAATAATAACAATTAACACAAAAGTTAAAGGGGATATAATAGCCAAGAAATCTAAATAAATTGGTTCACAATCAACTACAAAAAAGCTAAGATTATTTTTCACGTCGAATATTACTGGGCAATAAATTGAACTTTCTTCAATCTGCCCAACGCGGTAGATTCTGGAAACAAAAAAAAAAAGAAAAAAAGGAAAGAGAGAAGGAGAGCAGGGTTTGACGTAACGAGAAAAAAAACGGAAAAGTGAACACCACCAATTGAGCAAGATGGCCGACGAATTGCATAACGAGTCTTTTATGTTTCTTGGCACTTGCATGGCCGACGCTTGCAGTGTTGGGTAAGTTACTTTTTTTTTGGTAACTTCGAGTTACCTAAAAAGTTACTTTTTCAATTCCTTAATTTTATAATTTAAAAATGAAAAAAACTCTTTTAAACAAAACTGTTGAATTTTAAAGTCAAAGACACGAATTTTCGAAAAAAAATGTTTATATCGAAAATATTTATTCTAAAGAAAAAAGTTACTTTTTAACCAAATAGTAGAGTTTTTTTACCATTATCAAACTAAAAAGTATTTTCTAAAGAAAAAATCCATTTTGAAACAAAATATATAAATTTTAAATAAAAGAAGCGACGAATTTTTTATTTAATGTAGCTTTACGCCGAATTTGTTTTAACAAAAAATATGAACTTTTAAATCGAAAATATGATATTTTAACAAACATTCTTATTTAAATTTTGATTCACAAAAAAACGTAATAGTTGATATTTCAAACAAAAAAGATGAAGTTTTTTCAAAAGGACGAATTTTTAACACAATACATTCATAGAAAATTGTAAAATTATCAACTGAAAACAAGTATAAAAAAATAGAAAAGTGAACTTCTCAGTTAAAAAATTAATTTAAAAAAGTAAAAGAATTTTCAACAACATAGTATAATTTTTAACTAGACATGAATTTTCAACTCAAATGATGAATATTCAAACCAAAAGGCACATTTTCAACAAAAAATAATTTTTTTAGACAAAAAAGAAAAGAAAAATTAATTCAAATTATTAAACATTCAAAGAAGAAGAATTTTCTGTAAAACATTTGAATTTGCATCACGAAAATATGTTTTTTAAATAAAAAAAAATATATTCTCTAAAAAAAAGAGTTGCAGCTTTAAAAATAGAGAGAAAATTTTAAACCAAGAAAATTATTTTAGAAAAAGACGAATTTCCAACTAAACAATAAGAATTTCAAAATAAAAATTTAAAACTTACATTTTCAGTTACAAAGGATAATTTTAAACATAAAAATAATATTTTGGAAAATAAGTTCATTAAAAAAAAAAGAGATTAACTTTTACCTAAGCAGATGAATTTGCAATGCAAAAATATCAGGATTCAATAAAATATTTAAACATTCAGCTAAGGAGAGGATTTTTTTAGTTGTTTGAATTTTCAGTTAAAAAAATTAATTTTCAACAAAAAAAACAAATGTAAAAAAAATAATCGTATTGTAAACTATCGAGCCAAAAAGTATATTAATTTAAAGTAGAAAACAGTTCAATTCAATAAAAAAAGTTTTATTTTAATTTAATAAAAATGAAATTTTTTTTCACTAAAACAATTGGATTTTAAATTTAAAAAGGCGAATTTTCAGTTAAACAGTTGAATTTTCAACCGAAAAGGAATGACCTTTCAACAACATTGTTTAATTTTTAACTAGAAAATACAATTTTTAATTGGGAATATAAACTTCAGGGTGCGACAAAAACAAAAAAAATAAAAATTAACTTTAACAACAGTGTTAAATTTCCGATAAAAAAGTTAATTTTTAAACAAATAGTCAATTTTTTAACGAAAAAGACAAATTTTCAACTCAGTAGTTAAATTTTCTACCAAACTAGCCGAATTCTCAGTTAAAAATATAACAGTTTATATTTATTTTATCAAGAAAGATTTTAATTTGAAAGCAAATACAGTTGAATGCATCGAAAATAGGCGTCAAAAGTACGCAACCCTCACTTTGAGCGCTCATAACTCGCTCAAAAAAAATCTCAGAAAAGTCTAGCCGGGTAGACTTTTTTTAAGCGTCGATTTTCGAGTCTTCCCAAAACGAGCTGGAAGTCTTAAAAAATGTGCAAAAATTCACAGACGCTCCTTAAGGTGTCTAGAATGCAACGCAGTTTTTAAAATTTCGAAATAACAAATTGTTTGCTAATTACAGACCGGTTTCCGCAAAATCTTATCTTAGACAGAAATAATGATAGGGAGGGGGTTTATGGCTTAAAATGTGCAGTTTTGCACATAAATTGAAGTAAACTTTTCAAAAGTGAAAAGGAGAGAGGGCACCGTAGAAAAAGTGCTCGGAAAAAAGTATCTATTTCATAACAATCTCGAGGAAGGAGATAACGGCTCCCCACAGGTCAATATTTGGGAGGGGTAAAGGTTTTTACGGTGCCCATTCTCCTTAAATCGTGAAAATATTCTTAAAGGATTATTTCCCGAAATATCCATCGTATTTCATTTTTTTTAAATTTTAATTCAATCTAGGTACAAAACTGCACATTTTAAGCCATAAACCCACTCCCTATCATTATTTCTGCCCAAGATAAGATTTTGCGGAAAACGGTCTTTAATTAGCAAACAATTTAATATTTCGAAATTTAAAAAACTGCGTTGCATTCTAGACACCTTAAGGAGCGTCTGTGAATTTTTTCAGATTTTTGAAGACTTCGAGCTCGTTTTGGCAAGACTCGAAACTCGACGTTTAAAAAATGTGCCTCAAAAACCTCGTTTTTTGACACGTTTTACATCAGCGCTAGCGTACAAAATTTTTGAAAACAACAATACACATATCATTCAACGCGGGAGACTTTTAGCTTTCACGTCTACCCGGCTAGACTTTTCTGAGATTTTTTTTGAGCGAGTTATGAGCGCTGAAAGTGAGGGTCGCGTACTTTTGACGCCGACTATAGTAGATATTTATGGGCCAGTTATGGGTAGAAAATTCATTTCTTTTTTGTTGAGGAATCAGATGTTTTATTTGAAAATAAACTTGTTTGTTGTAAATTCATATTTCATTTTTACAATTTAACTTTTGTACAGTTTTTTACAACTTTTTGTACAGAGAAAGATCCATTGAATTAGATTGCGACTGAATTGATGATTGTAAATTATCAATGACAGAAATGGCAAAGAAGACCTTTTTGATATTTTTTTGAAAATTGTGCAACGCAAGGTCTAAAGTCGGTTATTGAATGATTTAACTGTGGGTTGTAAACGAAGGCCTTGAGGCGCGCCTTGAGGCCACTTTTGGGAAACCTTCGAGGCTTGGGGTCGATTTTCACCCATCAGGGAGATTTTCCGGTTCTTCGTGTGACAATGACCCTCAGACTGCATAATTTCATGGGACATTTGTAAATTACTCAAACTTCCTACCTCTGCCCTCCAACCCGGAAATCCTTTTCACCCCTTTCAGTAATTTAAGAACACAATATTTCCTTCCATTTCATACTATTTATTTCTATACAATATTGTTTCAATTGTAGGCTAGTACAAATATTGTGAAATCGGGAAATTTCTGAAATTTTTATAACTTGCACTCATACGAAGCTTAAGCTGGAAGAAAACTTTTAAATTAATAAAAAAATAGTGCAAAAAAACGTCAAAGTTTCTCTCTAAATTCTAGCCTAGGGTCAAACTTAGTCAAAATCAGTTGCAAAAAAATTTTTATTAAAATAATTTAGGGAAAAGTTCTACAAATATTTAACAATTTAGAACAAAATTTTTTTGCAGAAGTGTACAATTTCTCATAATTGCATAATTTCGCCCAATCTCGCAGTATTTAAAAATTACCAAAATTGGATTTACAACACAAAAATATGCATTTTCTGCCAAAATAATTAAATTTTTTACTGAAAAGGACGATTTTTCAACCAAAAAAAAAGACGTTTCAAACAAAATGAAAGTAATGAAATTTTAACTAAAATGAGGCATGTTCAATCGAAAAAATAAATTTTTAACCAAATGGTCAAATTTTCAACCAAAAAATACTTTTTAAAAAAATTGTTTTTAACATAATAAATGAATTTTCCACTAAAAAAATCAGAATTCAACAAAAAATTAGTTCACTTAAAATAAAAATTAAAATAAAATATAGTTAAAGTTTTAGTTCAAAAATTCTTGTTTCAACAAAAATAATTTAAAAATTTAACAAAATAGTTCTGTTTTCAACGAAATTTAAGAATCTTTAACCAAAAAAATTAATTTTCAAAAAATTTTGTAACAAAAATAGTTTTTTAACAAAATAAAATAAATTAAAAAAAAAGTTAAATTCTCAAACTAAAAGATTAAATGCATATAAAAAAATTTAAATAACTACATTTAAGTAATAAAATTAATTTGACTAAAAAAATTAATTTTTAACTAAATAAATGAAATTTCGACCGAAAAGGTTAATTTTCCAACAAAAAATAATAATTTTTAACAAAATAGATGAATTTTTAACTACAAAAGATCAATTTTTAACGAAAAATAGAGTAATTTCTTTTTCAATTAGTTACAGAAATAAATGTTAAAATGAATTTTCTACCCAAAAAATTAAATATTCATAAAAAAACTCAACAAATAATTTAGTTTGATTATTAATTTAAAAAATAATTTTTAATACAAAAATTAATATTCTATTGAAGAAATTAAAGTTTAACCAAAAAAGAATAATTTTATACCAAAAAAGATTAATTTTTAACAAAATGCATGAGTTTTTAAGAAAAAATTTAATTTTAAATTAAACCAATTAAGCCAAAAAGGTGAATTTTGTGAAAAAATTTGTGAATTTTCAACTGAATAAGGCTTATGTTCGACCAAAGAAAGTAATAAAATTTTCAGTTTAAAAATTAATTTAAACAAAAAAAACTGCATTTAAAGCCAAAGAATTGAATTTTCTATAAAAAAAATTCATTTATAACAAAAGGCATGGATTTTCAAGGAAATCCTTTTTCTTTCTAAGACCTATTCATTTTGAAAAAAAATTTAAAACATCTAAAGTTTTGAAGTTGCATTGCCAGGTCAATTGTAAATCAGCGTATTAAAATACATTGCATAAATGTAACAAAATTGTTGGAATACATTTTACGTTTATTTTGAAAAAATCCAAACTTACACATCAAGCTAATTTTGAAAAATTAACAAAAAAGGTTCGTGTATATTAAAAAAATAACAAAACTTACAGCAAAAATAAATGGCACTTAATAATACAGTGACTGAATATTGAACAAGAAATGTGACAAAATTACTGAAATACATTTTACATATATTAAGAATAGTCAATTATAATTTATAAAAACTGACAAACTCAATTTTATATATAGAGATCATATTAAAATACATTAAATAAATGTAAAAAAATTGTTGGAATACATTTTACGTATATATTGAAAAAGTTCGAACTTACACATCAAGTAAATTTCGAAAAATTAACAAAAAAGGTTCGTGTATATAAAAAAAATAATAAACCTCACAGCAAAAATAAATGGCACTTAATAATATAGTGACTGAACATTACACAAGAAATGTGACAAAATTGCCGGAATACATTTTACATATATTAAGAATAGTCAGTTATAATTTATAAAAACTGATAAATTCAATTTTATATACATAGCAGACTGAGAATTCAGAAAAGAATATTATTTCTATTATTTCATTATTGCCTAGCTTATTTATTAAATAGAAAAAATATTGTTAAATAGCCCTGGATATTTAAGCTCTTATTAAAATACATTGAATAACTGTAACAAAATTGTTGGAATACATTTTACGTATATATTGAAAAAGTTCGAACTTACACATCAAGTAAATTTTGTAAAATTAACAAAAAAGGTTCGTGTATATTAAAAAAATAACAAACCTCACAGCAAAAATAAATGGCACTTAATAATATAGTGACTGAACATTGAACAAGAAATGTAACAAAATTGTTGAAATACATTTACGTATATATTGAAAAAGTCCGAACTTACAAATCAAGTAAATTTTGAAAAATTAATACAACACGATTCGTGTATAATAAAGAAATAACAAAACTCACAGCAAAAATAAATGGCACTTCATAATATAGTGACTGAACATTGAACAAAAAAATGTGACAAAATTACTGAAAAACATTTTACATATACTAAGAATAATCAATTATAATTTATAAAAACTGATAAACTCAATTTTATATATTGAGCAGAATGATAATCTACCTAAATTCAAGAAGTTAAAAATTAAAATTCTAAATTAAATAAATTGCTAAGTGTAAAAAATCAGGTAGCATTAAATATGAAACAAATGAAACAAATTGAACAAATTAATGAAAAGGTATCTTTTCACCGAGGATTTGAGGGTCCCTCGAGAGAGAGAAAAAAAAAGCAAGGAGGCAGACAATCCTAGGGGGGTCGACTTTGAAATCGAAAATTGCCTTTTGAGTGAGAGACTTTGACGAAAAGATATTTCTCGATTTATGACGGTCATTAATGAAAATGTTTCGGTCATTTCGAGTCAGGTAGCGTTATATATCAGAGCAACGGTCATTCTGGTACCGTTTCCGGATATCTTCAGAAAATTTCAAAAACTGATCCTACTGCCAGATGCTGTGAAATTAAACGTACAAGAAAAAAACTGAATATTGTACACAAAAGTCTTTCCAGAAAACAGTAAATAACTGTTCTAGCCATTTTTTTATTGTTTTTTTTTCTAACTTTAAAATCTGTTAATCTGTAGAATTCAGAGTAGCAGTTTTCCGTCGATTAAGTACAATTGAAAAGAGAGAGTTGGTTATATGACTTTCACTCAGAATTCAAGTGAAACTCGAAAATGGGGTTTGTTGGAAAGTATTACAAATATGAAATATGTAAAATAAATTCAAATTTGAATTTTTTTTAGATTTGCAAAAGGAAATTATACTTGAAATTAAATTGTAATTTAGTTTAATGAACAATAAAAGTTGAAGTCAAAATATAAATCGTACAAAATTAAACTTTGAACATTTGCATATTTTTGAACATTTTTTGCAATCGCAAAAATTTTGTGTAGAATGTGATGCAATTATGTAAATTTTCAACGAAAGTGATAAATCTTCTACTAGAATAGTCAAATTCTCAGTTAAAAATAGTTTCAATAAAAAACTACATTTTTTCAACAAAATTGTTAAATTTTCAAACAAAGGAACTAATTTTCTACAAAAAAGACGAACTTTCAACCAAAGAATTGAATTTTCAAAGAAATATTTTAAATTGTAACAAAAGTAGTCTAGCCAAAGCGATAAATTTTTAAGCAAACAACTTAATTTTGTAAAAAAAAAATGAAATTCCCAAAAATACATGAATTAGGAACTAAAAGACATAAAAATTTTAAACCTAAATAAAATATAGTTAAATTTTTAGTTGAAAAATTCTTGTTTCAACAAAAAGAATAAAAATTTTTAACAAAATAATTCTGTTTTCAAGGATATTTAGGAATCTTTAACCAGAAACAATAATTTTCAAGAAAGTAGTTTAAACTTTAGCAAAGAAGTTCAATTTTCAACTAAAAATGGAAAACATAGTTAAGTTTTTTGTTTAAAAACATTAATTATCAACCTCAGGAAAAATAAATTTTGTATACAATATAGTTAAATTTTTGACAAAGAAGGTTTGTTTGTTAGTTAAATTTTCAACCAAAAACATGAATTTTAAGGAAAAAGATTAATTTTCTACAAAAAATACAAATTTTTAACAAAATATTATACCGGAATTATTAACCGAGAAGAATAATTTTCTACACAAAAAGGCGAATTTTGAACAAAAAAAAAAAAGAATTTTGTACAATGCAGATCTTTGCCTTCACCAAATATTTGAATTTAAAAACAAAAATTGAATTTTCAAGAAAAAAGAATTATTTTATAAAGAAAAGAGGATTTTTTAACGAAAAAGATGAATTTTTAACTAACAAAGATCAATTATTAACCAAAAATGGAAGTTAAATTTTCAGTTGAAAAAATTAATTTTCAACCCAAGAAAGAAACGAATTTTCAACAATATAGTTAAATTTTCAACAAAAAGGTCCAATCAAAATAAATTAAAAAGCGAATTAAAAAAGAAATTGTTGCATTTTCTACAAAGTAGATTCTTGCTTCGCCAAATATTTGAATTTTTAACAAAAATATTATTTTCCAACAAAAAAAAAAGATTAATTTTTATGCAAAAAATAAAATAAATAGTTTAATTTTCATTTAAGAAAATATTTTCTTAAACAAGGAAAAAAATTTATTTTCAACAATGTGTCTAGTTAAATTTTCAACAACAAAAAATCTACAAAAATAGTTTCATTTTGAACCCAAAATTCCAAATTTTACGAACTTTAGCTTAAAATGAAGAATTTTTAACAAAAAAGCTCAATTTCAAATAAAAAAAAAAGCGAATTTTAAAAAAAATTGTCTCATTTTTTACAAAGCAGATTTTTGCTTCGCCAAACATTTGAATTTTCAACAACAACAAAATCAATTTTTATAGAAAAAAATAAAATTGGAATAGTTTACTTTTCATTTAAGAAAATAACAATGTGTGTGGTTAAATTTTTAACAATAAAAAATCTACTAAAATAGTTTAACTTTCATCCAAAATTACGATTTTTCTACAAAACTTCTATATTTTCAACACAGAAGTTTACGATCCTTAATTTTTCTGAAATTTACAATATATAATATGTAAAATTCTAAACTGAATGAAACAATTTAAAAAATTTGCTTTAGCATAATTTATAAAAGCAGCGATTGAATTCATAAAATTTTAAAGCATTTTTTTCAATGTGCAATTGTGTAAACTTAAAATTGACGAAATCTTACAAATGTATTGCAATTGCACAATTTTTATAAATTTATACCAACTATTTGTACAATATTATTTTTATATTTTTAGTCAATCTGTATATTTTTTTTGCAATAACAAAATTAATAAAAATTGTAAAACCATTAAATTATAATATTGCACAATCTGCACAATCTGCACAATTGTTTGTACTTTTAAAATTGGCAGAATTATAATAATTTTTTTAGAATTAAAAAAAAATCGTTAAAAAAATATACTAAAAAAAATAAAAAATTAAAATCCCACCTTGAAACGAGTATCCGGTGAAGCATGGTCGCATCATTGAGAAGTTAGTTGTGACCGTCATTTCACGACCTCCACTTCACTCTTCCTCAACTCTTCCTCGCACTCAAAAATTCACAAAAAAAACCTCACTCACAGTATCAGAAAATTTTGCAACCACTCGTAACTGTCCACTCCGATCACAATTCCAAAAATTAAAAAAATCAACAAACTTGAAATTAAGGGTCACCGGTCCCACACGATAACTGTCTTATGCACCGGAGAACGTTTCCGGTTCCCTCTTCGACTCGAACTGAACCTAGCCCCCGTGGGTTGGATTTCAGAAGTTGACTGAGAACGGTAGACGAAAGTTCCGCACTAACTAAGAATAGGCTCCGCCCCCAAAAGTTGGTTGCAAGTAGTGGGGCATCATTGGTGAAGAATATTCAGAAGATAACCTTTAAGAGTTGCCAGGAAAAATTGACGAATCAGAAAGACGCTGGAACCGGGAGTAGAAAAGGAAACGCCCCTTGGGGGAAAAGATCCGCATTTATTGTGGAGCTTCGGCAGCCCCCAGGATTCTATAGTTGAGACGCCTATGGTGACGCGTGTGCGTATGGTAGTCTTTTTGCCTCTTTGATTTTAAGGTGACGCGCTTCCATTTTGGTTCGGACTGTCGCGCACCACCTCAAGTTTACGATATGCTTTGGTAGTCTTACGTTTTAGAAGTTGATCTTGACAGGAGGTTCAATGGCCTGGCTGAGGCTGAATTTAGATTTATAGAGATAGAAACATTTTCGGAAAAGAATTTTTATAAATTTATTTTTGAGTAACTAAAACAGAAGTAAGTTTACAGAACAAAATTTGTATATGAATTTCTATCACTTACACACGACAATTTTTTCGAACAAAAAGAAATATTCCTTGAATCTCATTTTAAAATATACTATTTTTTAACAGATGTAGCTAATAAAAAATAAGACATTTTTAACTTTGTAATAACTTACCATAATTATCGAAATTAGATCATTTCTTAACAAACTTTTTTGGCATTCAACAGTAAATTACAATTTCAGATAGTTAAAAGTAAAGAAATTTTCTTGAATTTTATAAATTTTAGAAAAATTAAAAATTAAAGAATATCATGCATGGAGAAAAATGAATAATTTTTGGGATGAAACATTTAAAGAAAAATCACAAAGTTGTATAGTCTCATCTTAAAGCAATATTACAAAAGTTGTATTTATAATAAGATTAAAGTTTCGTCCTGCTCAAATTATAATGTCATTCAAAGTTTTGAATTAAATTATACATTCATTTTTAAGAATGATCCAAAATTTTTTTTTCTTCTAGTAATAGTTTAAATACACTCAGAAAAAAAGATTCATTAATTCAAAAAAAAATTTTATTTCATTAAATAAAATATTCATTGGCAAATCTTATAAAAATTACTTACAATACAAGCCGATTAAAGTCCTAAAACGTTCGTAAATTTTTAGGAGTAAAATCTTCTTTTGTAACTAACAAAATAAATTTTTTGGACTCCAATTTAAGAAAATAAAAGCGAATTTTCAACAATCCACTTTTCTCTAAACCATTCCTAATCACTCCACTTCATCCCAATCCACTCTAACCCAATTCAATCCATTCCAATCCAATTCAATGCATTCCAATCCCATTCATTCCAATCCATTCCAATCCAATTAGTTCAACTCTAGTGCACTCCATTCCAATCCAATCCACTCCACTCCAATTGAATTCAATCGAATACAATCCATTCCCACCCACTCCAATACTATCGAATCATAACCATACCAATTGAATCCAATTAATTCCAATTCAATCTATGCCAATCCAATTAATTCCAATCCAATTCATTCAAATACAATTCATTCCAATCCCATTCATTCCATTTCATGCCAATTCATCCCAATCAAATTCAATCCATTCCAATCCAATTAGTTAAACTCTAGTGCAATCCATTCCAATCCAATCCAATCCACTCCACTCCAATTGAATTCAATCGAATACAATCCAATGAAATCGATTCCAATCCAGTGCATTCAAATACAATTCATTCCATTCTTATTATTTCCAATTTTATCCATTCTATTTCACTCCAATCTAATTCAATCCAATCCTATTAATTTCATTCCATTTTACTCCAATCTAAGTCATTCCAGTTCAATTAATTCCCATCTCATCCATTCCATTCCACTCCAATCCAATTAATTTCAATCCTATCGATTCCAATTCATTCAAACCCTATTAATTCCATTCTAAACATCTCCAATCCAATCGAATTCATTCAAATCCTATCTATGCCAATCCACTTCAATTCATTTCAATCAATTCCAATTAATACAACTCATTCCAATCCACGTGACTCCAAATCTAATTCATTGCAACTGATTCCAATCCGATTCCATACATTCCAATTCAATCGAATCTAATTCATTCCAATCTAATCCACTAATCCACACTAATGCACTCCACTTCATCTCAATCCACTATAACCCAATTCAATCCAATCCAATTCAATGCATTAAAATCCCATTTATTCTATTCCATGCCAATTCGCCCCAATCAAATCCAATCCATTCCAATCCAATCCAATTCAATCTAATACAATCCATTCCTATCCACTCCATTAATATAGAATCTTAACTATACTAATTGAATCCAATTAATTCCAATTCAATCAATTCCAATCCAATTCATTCAAATAAAATTCATTCCAATCCTATATTATTTCCAATCTCATCCATTCTATTTCACTCCAATACAATTATTCCAATCCTATTAATTCCATTCCAATTCACCCCAATCAAATCCAATACATTCTTATCCTATTCAATCTAATTCAATTCATTCCAATCTTTTCCATTCCACTCCAATCCAATTCATTCCAATCCTATCGACTCCAATTCATTCCAACCCTATTCATTCCATTCTAAACCTCTCTAATCCAATCGAATTCGTTCAAATCCTATCTATGCCAATCCACTTTAATTCATTTTAATTAAATCCAATTATTACAACTCATTACAATCCAACTGACTCCAGTCTAATTTATTGCAGCTGATTCCAATCCGTTTTCATACATTCTAATACAATCGAATCTACTATCGGCGAGAAAATGATAGGCATCTGCCTTTGAAGCTATACAGCTCAGCCAAAAAAAATCGTAGTGCAACA
>JAAAKG020037138.1:0-19228 GCA_010014905.2 Druon quercuslanigerum
TTTCATGACGTTTCATTTTCACTGGCTAGCCCCCAGCGCCCAGCACCAGCAAC
Organism: Druon quercuslanigerum; assembly: GCA_010014905.2. Classification (NCBI taxonomy): domain Eukaryota; kingdom Metazoa; phylum Arthropoda; class Insecta; order Hymenoptera; family Cynipidae; genus Druon; species Druon quercuslanigerum. The sequence continues at coordinate 54 of JAAAKG020037138.1, forward strand.
CCGACATAGGGAACTTCGTTCCAAAATGGTTTAATTCCGAATGTCGTATACATTTGAAAATGTAATAAAGTTATAGGGTTTCATCCTAAGAAGTAATTTTTATTTAGATTATTAAATAGATGAATATAAATTTATAAAATAAGACTTTCACTAGAAAAGCTGGCAAGGCCCTCACTAGATTTCTCTACATAGCTGCGCTAATATTTCTCTACCCCAAGGCAATATCCACAACTCGTATGACCTAATACTTGTTTTGCACGTGGCAGCAGACAAGGGGTGTATTTGATACTTTATAGCTTCTATTGGCAGAACGGAGAAGTGGTGTTATAAATAATGCGTTTCACGTCGATAACTGTCCTAAGTAGATGGTAACAAGTCTTCAAGCACGCTGTTGAAGAGCTAACGTATAGTGCCTGGACGACTTTTGGGTTTTATAAACGATACTTATATGGCAGCTTCCTTAAATCACTGTCTCCATTCGAAACAAACTTCATAATATCAATCTGTCGCCTCGATGAAACATACATTTCATCTGTCAAATATCTAAAACTCAAAAGAGAATTGTACATCACACAAAGCTATTATAAACTAAGGAAATTACGAAGAAAGATCAATATTTGAAAAAAGCCGACAGTACTTGAGCACTGCTTCAACTGTTTCAAAATCTTCTTACAGGCTTCAAATACAAATTCACTGAAAGCATATTTTCTAGAGAACCCTTGACAACTCGATCCTCATTAACGTCTCGTATGACTGACAAATTCTACTCTATTTGATTAACCCCCATTTTCAAGTAGAAGCGCTGCCCCATCACCCTGATCATGGGAGCTCATCTTCGTCCCCTCGCCTAGTCCTCTTCGACCCTCGAGTACTTTTTAAAGTTCTCTAACGAGTGAATCATTGCCGGAGAATGCGAATGCAGTGTCACTGTTTATAGTGTTTATACCAAACTCGCACCTTGAGAGGATCGAATCGGGTGGCGAAGAATTTCCGAGAAAGAAATGAAATCGTCACAAGACGACATTACGAAAAGAGGAGCGGAGTTTCGAGACTTGTTTGCGGCCGCCCGCATACAAGGTCCCTTATTTATCGTTGGAGTTAAAAGCATATTGCAGTTCTTGCACCAAAAAGCACACTGAGCGTTTTCTATAAATAACCGATGCGGACACGAATTTTCCACCAGGAATTGTTGACACTGTTCTTTTTATTCTCGTTTGTTTGTTTTATAATTTCTAAAAACGTAAAAAGGATATGACTTCTATAGAATCCTGCGCTGGTTTGTCCATTAGCCGCTATTCTTATACACATATAGAATATTCATCGGGGTTCCATTAACCTTGTTTGCTTAGGCTTCAGACATCTACATACCAGGCAAAATATTGAATTAGGATAAGGCACATAGTGGAGTAAACAGTTGATTGCTGACGAATAAAAACTTTATAACTATAATTTACGTTTTATAATTTAACTCTAGTCTAGTCCCCTCAGCAGCAAGTTGTGTTAAGTTTTTTTTTTTTCATTTATTCATCAAAATGAAAGAAATGTGGAAAAATATGTAAATTATATTCAATTCAAAAAGAAGCTTAAGTCAAGGAAGATCCCAAAGTGAAGATATTGGTTTTATGTGAAAGAAATTTAATTTCGCAGATATCATCGAATCTCAATGTTTTGGACACAATGATTGAGAAAAAATGATTTTACTTCGATATCTTGTCTGTCCTTGTCGTTGTTGTAGTCCTTACTGTATCTGTAGTTGTCCCAAGACGCCAGCTGGAGTTCATTTTAAGCAGGAAATATCGCTAAAAAAGAACGCTGAAGAGAGTAGTCACTATTTAGAAATAGACTCAAGTACAAGGAAATTGTAAAATTGATAATGAATGATTTTCTGGTATATAAATGTGTACATGATTTTCCAATTAAAGATGCTTGAATCATCATTTAAATATTAAATAACAAATTACACCAACGTGACACTCAACCATCTAGAATTTTGAATTCTATCATTTTCGTGTTTTCGAGTTCGCAGTTTCTTGCGCGTTGACTTGCGGCCGTGGTTTTGCGAACAAACTCTTGTTTGCAAGTTTTCTGCGAACGCAGCTCCGAACAGAAACTCCATAAGAAGCTATTTTTGACAAACGGTTTTGGTTTTAGCAATCAAAAATACTTTTTAAAATATCAAAAACTCCTTTTTTCAAAAAACTATATAATATATAGTAAAAATGTGAAAAAGACAAATTGTTCACCTCAAAAATTTCAAAAAATTTTATAAGTACTATTTATGGGCGTCCGCGTAAGTAAGGCCCTTATGGTCGCTGCAGTTAAGGAGACATTCGCGTTTTCGTAAGTCGGAATCAAACTTTTTTGTCGGATTGAGTAGGACATGAGACTGTCCTACACTGAATCTTTTGACACAATACTTATGTTTCGAAAGCAATTAAAAGCCTATATATTTCATGTTTGAAGAAAAAGTATAACTTGTGCGCTTATTGCAGCTTTTCTTGAAAAGAGGGTTTTTGAAGTTCCAATTTCAAAAATGCTCCGGCGATTCTTTTTACAATTCAAAGAATTCATGTTGGGCTTCAAAATCAGGGAATTCATGCGGCTATATGACTCATATGTAACTTGATACAGTCCATAGGGAAATTTTTTTATGTGTATAGACGCCCAGATTTTTTTATAAGTCCCATAGCTTTGTTTTAATCGTGAAAAATATTATTAAAAATATTTAAATTTTTAAATCTATTTTTAGGTAAAACAATGCAAGATACGATAAAATGATATAAAACAAAATTATTTATCTCAAAAATATTTACAAATTTTCTTAAACCCATTTTTTGATAAAACCTATAGTTTTTGTTTAATTATGAAAAATGTTGCTAAAAATAAAAATTCCATTTTTCGGTGAAAGTATGCGAGGTAAGAAAAAATTAGAAACATCAAATTGTTCAACGTAGAAAGGTCTACATAATTTCTATAAACTATTTATTTATAAGATGCATAGTTTTGCTATTCATAAAAAATGTTATTGAAAATAAAAAGTTTCATTTTCCAACGAAAGTGCGAGATACAAAAGCATGTTAAGTAACGAAAGTGTTTAGCTCAACAACATCTTCAAATTTGTTTAAAAATATTTTTGGTAAGACAAAGACATTTTTTTAATCATAAAAAATACCATAAAAAATAATAAATTTAAAGTTATAGAAAAATGAAACAAGATACAATTACATGCTCGGCAGCAAAAATTTTCGCCCAAATCAGTAGTCCCGGACCGAATTACAAAAATCATAATAATATACATTAAATATAAAATAGAGTTCAAAATATTTCAGAATTTTGGACAAACTTTAGTCGAGTGCAAAACGTGATGAGAATGTATTCGTAAAAGCCTATCGAGCTTTAACAAAAAATAATTAAAAATACACTGTTAGACATTTCTATAGTGCTTTTAATATACATGTACTGAAAGCAACATGTATATACGTGTAGTAAATTTAATATACCATCATCTTGTAGAATTAATATACGCGTATAGTAAAACAGAGTGCTGGCTGAGCCCCTGGTGACGAGCAGAATAGCATGAATCGATCGCTTTAATTACCGTGATATCAGCGCAATTAAAGACCCGTTGTATCCCAACTCTTTCTTTGACGCGAACGCGTGACACGGATTCCTTAGTGGATCACCACCGTCGCACAGTAGGAAAAAAAATCAACTTTGAGCACTGCTAATTTTTCTAATATTTGCAAAATAACATTATAAAATTAGCTGGAATCCAGAATTTTTTTTATTACTGATTTCAGCACTCTACACACCGTCTACTTTTCGAATTATTTTATAATTTAAGGGTCGAAACAATAATATAATGATTCTTAGCATTGATGAAAGATGTATAAAGTAAAATCCCAATGATTGGGCCCACCCCAGACCCATCATGCCCAAAATGCTATATATTTATTATTTTATTATTTTATTGAAACATGCACCAAATAATATTTCAAAAAGTTTATTTTACTTAAAGAAATACAATAATTTTAAGTTTTGCCTATTATTATCTTGTAATGTTAATGCAAAAAACTCAATTTTATATTCTTAATGCAAGCGATTGTTATATGATTTCACAATAAGAAGTAGAATTAATTGAATGCTTATTAAGTCACTCAATTGACAAATAAACTACACCATAATATGGACTACTTTGCATTTTGTGTTATTTCACAAAATTTTTTATCATTTTGGATCATTTTTAGTCAAGAAAAGATCTAATTGTTGGAGATTTTACTCAGCTTATCTCTTATCGCTGGAAAATATAATTATATTTGTGAGAGCTGCAAATTAGAAGCCTAGAGAAACTTCAAACTAGAAGTACAGAGTGTTGTGATTACATTTCTTAGAATAACAATAGTATAATAGGTATTCGACGCAAATAATGTAAAGAATCATGTACTATTGATTATACATTTCTTCAGTCAATCGCGAAACAGAAAGCGCGAAAATGTATATTTTGGGTAATTTTAGGACATTTTGAGTCTGGGGTGGGCCCAATCGTTGGGATTTTACTTTATACATCTTTCAACAATTCTAAGACACATTATATTATTGTTTCGACCCTAAAATTATAAAATAATTCAATAATTAGTCGGTGTATAGAGTGCTGAAATCAGTACTAAACAAAAATCTGGATTGCAGCTAATTTTATAGGTTTATTTTGCAACTATTAAAAAAGTAGCGGTGCTCTCTTACAGTACAATTTAAGAAGATTTTTAGCTAAGAACAATAATTAAGATCGGTTGAAAATTAAAGAGTAGGCTGAATTTCCGAAAGTGTGCCGCATGTATTTTCTTGATCAACCATTATGCACAATGGTTGCGCGATGATTTTGATGGGCCATGCGGGCTAAAAAAGAGAAATATCTTCTTCTTGTTCTCCTTCTCGCTTATCATCCTACGTTTTAGTTTTCATCAGCGAGAATAGTTTTGTACAGTTAAATAATTTTTATTTGTAAGCAGAATAGCGTAATTTTAGAAGTTGAGATTTTGGAGTAAGTAAAATTTCATTTCTAGGAGTTGATGTTGTAAACTAAGGCATCGGCAATTTTTAGAAATTCGAAAATATCGCTTTAGATCCACTGAAGTTGGTTGATTAATTTCAGTGAGAAAATCAATTTTTTTTTTTAAATATCGTGTCCGAAAGAAGGTTATGATTTTTAAGCACCCAGTTTTTCTGTAATATTTTAAAGCTTCTTCAGTTTTCGATACCAATTCAATAAAAATCAAGTTCCGGGTTTCTTGGATAGACTTTCAATCAACGGAGATTGTAACCGTCTTGTGAATATTTTTGACATCAAATTTTAAGATATTTTAAGATCACCTACGGTGAGCAAATAACTTTGACATTATTTATTCTCTAATTGATTTCTATTAAGAAGATTTTGCCCTCAGTATGTTGATCGATGCGTGCATAGCAGCTTACATTTGATTTGCAGCGTCTGGCCGGCGTGTTCGTGGTGGTGCGAAATAGCATGTGGCTGATGTGGCTCACCTTGTTTAATCACCTTTTTTCATCTTAGGCACATGTGTGCATTCTCGATGCCTATTATATTTTTCGATATCTTGAAGGAGTCTCTCTTTATTATTATTATACGTGTTGGCGTTTACGAGCTGACCACTGAACCTAGTTTAAACCTTAAAGCGACGCGACGTTCTAGTTAACCATAGTATCCTTTATCAAATCTTCTGTGGTGAGGAATAATTTGTGAGATATTTTTCAAAGGTTGAGTCAAACTGAACTTGGATGTTTTTACCTTGAAGGAGGTGTAAATGTTGACGTAAATATATAGGTTCTAGTAAATAACGCCTGCCGCTTTTGTAACTTGTAATGTGTTTATTGTAAACATACTCAATTTTGATTTAAAAATAGAATCGCAACAAGTTCTTAATTTCTTAAAAGAATATTGTCACTATTAATTTCAATTGATTGTATTTTTAATCGCGATTTAATGCAGAACTGATATTTAGAAATGTAGCTTTTGGATTTTAATTATTTCTTGTATCTTTTTATGGCAGGCAAATCTTTCGTTGACCAAATAATTCTACAATTTTTTTTAAAGCGAAAAAAGTGAGTAAGCATTCATTTTATGAGCTGTTGAATACCTATGGTTTCAAATTGAATAATATAACTTAAAATTACATCGTAATGACTACTTCCACATTTAATTTTCGTGTCATGAGCTTCGCTAGAATGGTTTATAGGATATGATATATTGATATTATATAGTTTTGTCAACAAAATAGAACGCTTTTAATACAGTAAGTAAAGTTAATTGAAGCTCCTCAAATTCTGTTTCAAAAGTTCTCTTATAAATTTAAGTGAATTCCGCCAAGATTGATTAAACTACTTTACCTTCAACGAAAATAATTTTAATTCTGCTGAATTTTGTTAAATTACATTAAATACGCGAGTAGTTCAAATCATATGAATCGATCTGTTATTTTTTTGAATTTTCATGCACATCGATATTTGAACTAGAATGCAAGTTTTCTTTCGTGTTATTCAAAGTTTTCGTTTAATTCTCATTTGATAAAAGTGCTGTTCTAAGGAATTTGGTTGAGTTTTGATTGAATTTAGTTTTTTAATTACTTCTGCTGATTTTTTAAAATGATATTATATTAAATTCCACTGAATTCCATTCGATTGCATCGGCAATATAATAATAAATAATAATAAAATAATGCATATATATTGTTGAATGAATGCTATTTTTTCCGTGTGATCAGCAATATTTAAATTGGAATTCTTTTTTTTATTGGATTACATTAAAATCTATTATTGAAGTTATATTGAATTATATCTAATCCAGTGGAATTCAGATGCAAGTAGTTGCTTTAACTGATTTATGGAGTTAAGGTAAGTACATAATACATCAACATTCGACGTGGTAAGGAACTGTTTGAATTGTTTGAATGTCTGATGCCGTTTTCTTCCCGAGCCTATAAAGGAGATTTTTATAGGTGGCAAAACCTGAGTTTTCTCGACTTTGAACATGCTCTCGCCCACTTCCAACATGAGATCATGATTCAGGAGTGAGAACATTATTCTTTTTATTTCTTCGATGAATTCGCACTCAAGGGCTTTGTCTTGAAATCGCACGAGGTCCGTTCTCACGATAATGCATTTTTAGAGGACGGTCACTTTAATGTAAGTCCTTCGGTTCAGATTCCTCAATGATTTTAGCTGGCTGCGGAATCTCGCCTCTCGGATGCCCGAAAATTCTTCGCCTCGTCTCAGCCCATCGACTTTTAGAAAATTGGGTCTGGCTCCTTCGTGTCTCGAGAATTCGCGCCTCGTCGCACGGACCCGCCTGAAAGGGAGAATGCAGCAGTGCGTTTCGGTCTCTTGGCGGCAAGTGCCGGTTGGCATCTGTAATTCTGACACACTAGCCGACGACCACAAAGACAATGAGCAAATATTTAGACTCGTTAGGCCTTGAAATACGCGGTCACTTAAGAACATCCTGTTCTAATTTCATAATTACATTGTTATTCTTGTTTATTATGATGATGCTTGTTGCCAAGTTTGAGAGCCTCTTATCTACGTGGTTACATATAAAATTTAGATGTCAGAATTGGCCCAACTGCATGTCAATTTTGTGCTGGAAACCTTTTTTTAGGGACGATATTCATTTAAAGTGTAATTGAGGTATTGATGACTTGAGTTAAAAAAGAGAGGTGAGTATCCTCTAAATAATTCAGATTGCGGTATTTTTAAGGCTAGAGGGCTCTCGTAATTTCTTCATTTCCACATACTCGCCTTATCGCCGTAGGAGAAAAGGATTCCTTGTGTTATTTAGACCTGATGTATAACATTCAGCACGCACGTAATCACGGTTCTGAGACGGGCTTTGGAAGCACGGATCGATTCCCGGAAAGCATCCCGTTTCGTTCTGGTTATGTGTTCTCCTTATACCTTCTTATTCCCTTTTTCAAGATGTCTTGTTCGTCTTTACTTCGTTTTCCTTGTCTTCCTCGTCGCCGTCAATTTCGAACTCCTCTCAGATTATCGTGATTCGTGAGCTTCGTTTCAGAGGCTACACGCTGTATTCGGGCGTTGAGGAGGTCGTTAAAGGATGGGTTTGAGGTCCGGGCCGTATATAACAGATAATTGACAGCCTTTCGGGCCGCCATTTGCTTTGCATGGACATTGAAATCACATGGAAAGGGGATGGACGAGCGAATACGAACTTTGAAGGACAAACTCCTGCGGCAAGACAGGCCAAAACTATCTCGTTTTCGGCGCTCTTGTGGACGACAAACTCTCAGCGGTAAATACGCTTTGACAGGTTTCACGGCGAAAAAAAGAACGATTGTTGTTCAAGTTCAAATTCATTTTTACAGATCCTGTCTCAGGCTATTTGACCCCATCGCATGACTCCATTTACATGTGAATCCTTCAAAGTTCTTTCCTCTAAAATAAGTTCTTACAACATTAACAACATATTAACATTAAGTACTGTTTATAATTTTTAAATTATATTATACCCATCAAATGGATAGACATAAAGTCTTTTGAAATTGGTTATATATGTAGACCTAAGCATGAACTTAACTCTTAACTTTCACACCCGACCCTGAGTACTTGCGTTATCTGGATTTTCACTTAAAATCTAACTTGAATATCATCAGTTAGGTCATATCGCAGGGCTCGTCAGCTACGTATGAGCGAGACTTGTAAATTCTTCAACTGCTCAATAAAAAAAAGGAACCGGACGCCTGAGGGAAGAGCGAGAGCTTCCATCTCTCTTGAACCTAATTGCATGATGGAAAAGCAATCGACCACCGTAATTTAACGTGTGCAGAATTTTTTTACATGACCCTCATATCTAAGTTGTACTTGTAGATTGTAATCGCTATTAATATGTTAAAAACGGTAATTCAACATCTTTTAGGTATAGTATACACCACCAGCGTTATCTGATAGGTTTGGAGCTTATTAAGCCTTGCGATATTAATCTTTGTGGATTACTGCTAAGTGATTTTTAATTTAGTGTCGGAATTCTCATCACCTGCTTATAAATAAAACTTATTGCCTTAGTAGAGGTTTTCAGTAGTACGAGTAGATCCGGCCAAAGTTCCGGGTGGACATTCATTCCGAAACAATCCGAACTATCATAAATCTTTCTGAAATCTTTATCTGGTCCAATAATTCGAACAAATCCGCAGCTGATTTTTTCCTTTCTAACCCGTCGATAAATCTGAAATTAATTTGGATTAAGAAGTATTGAACACTCAGAGGATAGATTGAGTTGATTAAAAAAAAAAAACATTTTTCCAATCTACTTTGTTTGCTGGCACTAAACAAATTGTTCAGCTAAAATAAACCTTTGGTTATATTTATAAAACACAATGAATTAATTTGCTCAATTTTAGGTGATTACTTAGTTGAGCATGTTTAGTTGATTCAATCAAATAAATGTGTTTAGCGGAATATTTTATTTTTAGAAAATAATATAGTTAAAGGAACGAGATAATTTAGTTGATTTATCCAAATACTTCCATTTACTACACTAAACATACGCAAACAGATTACGTCAGTCCACGCTGGTGGCTAGTTTGCGCACCGGTAAGTGCCAAAAAGATCGTGTGTCACTTCATCAATTTATGAAAAAATGAGTTCTACGAACACCGGGACAATCAGAGTGTCAAATTTATTGCAAAACTGGGGTCTCTAACAACATACAGAACATTTTGAATGTTCGTACAATATTTAGTGCGCAGGGTTGCAGTTTAGTTCACCGGTGCACGCAATCTAACATAGAAATCTATAATTGATGAAAGAACACTGAGAAAAAGATCTTTTAGATTCAAGAAAAAAGATTTGTTTGAATACATTTTTGTGATTTAATACACCTTCTTCATTTCAAATAATAAAATATTTATTTAATTTTAATATATGGAAGATATTGAAACTCATTGAATAAAAAAAATTATTTGTTTGATACGGTGTGTTTGATTCAAAAAAATGATTTCATAATGCCAAAGAATAATTTTGTTTAAACGTCTTATACTTAAATTAAAGAATTATTTATTTGACTCAAATAAATAATAGTTCTTCGTGCATCAGCGTTAGTTTCGGGGTGCTGCAGCGCCACTTAGTTTTAGATATTTAAAATGGTGGTTGTATCGTTGAATGTATCAACGTGTTTGTTCGCGGAATGTGTAAGCAGTAATGTAAAGACTGTACCTAAGCGAAGCCTTGGAAATTTGCAAGTGACATTGGGCGAGCTAGTAAAGGGTTGGTTTCCACCAATTACAGACCGTCACCAGTTTTATTTTAGCGTAACTTCAGACATAAGGTAATTGGAAGTGTTCGTTTTGCGAAAAATGCTGTAAACCTGGGACCTACCCAGCAATTTAATCGAAATTTTAAAGAAAAGTTATTTTCTTGCAATATTCTTATCCCTATTATTAAGGTTTAAGGTCTTATTTCGAGCTTTGAGATGTTTAGAGTTTCTTCTAGCCTCTAACCTATAGCTGTGACTGTTAGTATAGCGAATAACATGAAAACATTGAAAACAAGAAATTCCTTTGTTAAATAGAAATATAAATTGATTTAAATCAAACACAATCTGCAATTAATTTATCAGAAAGAATGTTAAACTTAAACAAAAGTATTATTTCATTTAAAAAAATATATATATATAAATCCAAAATTTATCGTCAACCCAAAAATTTGTTTGACTGTATAACAAATAAAGAATAGGTTAGATTCAAACATAATATATTTGATTCAAACAGATCCTTTTCTCAGTGAACCCCAAGAAAATGTACGGAAAAAGCCTTTCTGTCAGATTTGGTTAAAGTTAGGTTCTCCAATGCTGCAAGTGATGTGCGAATTCATTCGGATTGAACTTTAAGAGGGCGGGTAGATTGGCGGCATCGATAGAAAATGAGTGAATTATATGTTCGGATGAAACCTGTTTCAATTTGATGTTTATGCCCGGATTGAGAGGAATTGAAAGTCGGCCCGGAAGAATCTCGGAATCATTTGGATTGGACATGGGCTTCAGAAGTATTGAATACTGTTGAATTCATTATTATTGAACCTTAAGAGGACGCATAAATTGGAAGCACGAACTGAAAAGTAATCAAATATGGGTTCGAATTGATTTGGACTGACATTGGGTTTGGTGAACGGATTGATTTGGATTAAACTTGGTGATGGTACACCGATTGATAATTCAAAGTTGGCTCTTTAAATTTCAGTGAGAATCCTTACTGATTTCAATCAGTGACCATTTTCTAGCTATTTTAATAATTGAGATTGCGTTGCGAATCAGTGAAAATTCTTACATATTTGATTTAATGACCCATAACACGGTTCAAAATTTAGATAGTGTCAGGATGTGCCTTGGATTCAACCGTATTGTATTTGGCATGGACATCCGGATTGAGAAGGATTAAAAACTTGCTTCGGATCTGGATCGGATACAGAATAGATCAGATTCGCTTGGAATGAATTCATACTAGAAACTCTCACCAGGGTAAGCTAGCCTAAATTACTTAGGAATCCCTCGACCGAGCTCAGATTTAGTCGGATTCAGTTAGACGCGATTGATATTTCTTTACGAATTCGCCCGCAATGAAACTCATTAGTTCGTATACACATTTCTGACTAAAATGAATTCACTGACTTTCAATAGAAACATGTTAGGAGGGTTTTGAATTAATTTTGCTGGAGGTAAAGCAATCCCCTTTGCAAGCGTTGTGGGAGACTACATTTTCATTCACGTTCAAGTACAGTTACGTAAATAGTAAGTGGACGACTCAATACGCACATGGCAGGAGCAACAGAAATTCTCGGAATTGCTTTGGAAAGTACCGCCATTGATAACTACACTGTCCACTTAATGTAAGCAAAAATACAGAATATTTCGCATATATACAACGCGTTCACAGGATGATTTGAATTCTAAATCGCAGAGTGGACGCCTTTAAAAAACTATGTCACTTTTTCCATATCTGTTGTGGGAATGCTTGGATGATACACTGAATGATTTACTAGGTAAAAGAGGCATTAGTCTCTGCGAGGGACCGCTATGACCGAAAGATTCTAGTGTCTTAGTTTTAAACTGATCTACAACATTATTCTATACATAGTTTCACTAAAGAAAATAACCTGGGACATTCCTGCTTAGAGAAAATATGACCAACTTATTCAACATTAGAATTTATAGAACGCATTTGGTAACCAAGCAAATAAGGCGTCTTTGAAAAATGTTGTTAATTCGTATGTTTTATGCAGTGTTGATAGTGAGAGTTTTATATGTCGAATCTATGTTGATCAGACTGAGATTATTATCTCAAAGCGGGGCGCGGTAGACCCTCGAAAAGATAATCGTCGTATCCTCGGGCTTTGTTGCTGAACACGAAAGATCATAAAAGTTGATATAACTTTCAGCGTCACATATTCGCTGGTTTATGCGCGTTCATGAGCATGCATTTATTTAGGACCTGGAACTGGCGCAGCGCCGCGCCGCTATCCAATCTTGATCGAGTCATCATAAAACTGTCCCACGGCAGGTGCGGGTACAGAAATCGTACATAAAGATCACGTACCGTGACGACGAGGACGATATGACAATGATGGAAGACGACTTTAAAGCGATAAGAAACTTGTAACAAGATTCCTGAATGCTCTAGGGAGCAAAGTAATCCATCGTGGTGTAAGGCAGAACTGAGAGTGCGGGGCAGGACCCCTGCGTCTTTAGGTAAATGGGTTTTCAGTTGTCCTGACGTAGTTTTTTGTATTTAGCGGTTAAAGAACTCGCCATCTCGTGAATAAATGCATACTAACATAAAGCTTATGATAGAATGCTGACTTTTTCTTCCTTTGGGTCGCGTCGATCAATTCTGAAGATATCATAATATTTGAATGGATGGGCACGACATTCTAACGCTGGAAATAATGCTCACTTTTATGACTCAAACGGTTATGATCGAATTTCATAGCGGCTTGATGGGTTAACCAGCATATCTGTTTCTCAGCCAAAGTTTCCGTTAGCTAATTGAACCCCATTCTTTAGATCAAAAGCGCATGTTTCAGTTTTGCAGAAAAACATTTTCGTCTTACAATGTACGATGATTTAAACTGGTACTCTTCAATAAAAACGACATTTGTTGCGGAAACACAACTATCTTTCGAACTTGATAGTGTCGGTTGACAAAGTATGTGCGCTTTAATGATTTAAAGAAGAAAAAGTTTGGGACTACGGCAACAAAATCAGTCGATGTTGCAAAGCCGTTGAGTATAAACCGGCTTTTTGCTTGACAATCCCAGTGGAGCTAAACTCGGTCGAAGACCATTATAAACGAAGTAGGAAGTTGGAGAGGTTTTATTTTGGTTCCTCACTACGCCTTATTGATAAAATAGCCTCAATATTTCGATTTGTGAGGCTATAGTTCAGTGGGTGAAATAATCGGTTGAGAAGTAAAATTGATCGATATACCTGGTAGTAAGATGGCTACATTACTAAAAGAAGAAGGAGAGGAGGGAAGATAGGAAACAGAAGGGAAGGATAGTAAACACTGCGAGCTGCAACTACTTTGCCTGCATGTATATGTTGAATCATGCGGTTGGTTTCCTTTCAAAATGCCGACGTTAGCCGTTCCCGCATCAAGGTCTGTGGTCTTCTCCGAGCAAACATAATGACTCAATCCACAATTCACCTTGCCCCCATCTTCATCTTTCGAGACGAAGAGGCACCTCTTTCTGTCATTCTGCAGAGCTTGTGTCTCTTGTCTTCTCTCTCTGCACTTTTCTCGACTTGTAATCGTCTCGCGGGCATGCTTTTCATACTCATATTCCAAAAATTATACATTCGTCTACATTCGTTCCAAAAATCAGGGACCCCTAAGAAATTCGCGGTTTCTCTTGTAACCGCTTGCCTAACTTTGGTGCGCCTCGTCCTTCTTTATTATCTTTGCCTTTTGAATCAGCCCTTCTCTTCCCCGTATTCCACAGATCAGCGCTAACTCGTTCGCGGGACGTGGTATGGTTTGGAATGTCAGACTACCCTGGACTGTGATTATATGTCTTATGATGCTGGTCCGACGACCTTGAGATGTCGGTGGGATGTGGATGGTTCAACACGACACGGGCCGTGCAGTTCACGATGCGTAAAGCCGTGGCTGGGTCATTTCTGGTAGTCTATATACTTGATGGATGCGAGACAATCGACGGTTCAATATGCACATTACACAGAAAAGGTTCAGCCTATTATGATATAAAAAAAAATACTGTGTGACAGGACAGCTGAAACGGCCGCATAATATTACGTCGAATAATTTTCAGCTTTCCGATATGGAATTTTATTATCTAATTGAGGGATCTTTTTTGTAATCTGACAACTGAGATTTCAATTGTATGATAAAAAAAATTGATTACCTATTGCTATCAAATTAAAATTTCCAACTTAAAACATAAGTTGTTGGAGTTTTAGGGCAAATAACATCCTCGATCATGGTAATATCTAGCAGTTGTTTACTGAAACAGTCAGCAAAGTAAATTTTTTTACTTTTCCCCTTGACATGTCGCGCCACAAAAGTAGCTATAGACATGTGACAAAATAAAACAAGAGGTCAAGAGAAAGGAAAGAACATGTTGCAGCAGGATTACTCAACGCCTATCTATGCACGTCTCGTAAAAATTTTGTCGGTCGCATTCAAATACTATCTGCTCCATTGTTTCTGGGAGACGTAAAAACTTGATGGAGAGAAGACCAGGCGAACAAGATCAGGAGCAAATAAAAAACTCGGAAAGCTCGGCATATGTATAACTACTAAACCGAAAAACTCATTGGGGAACCAGTACAAGAGGACTTAAGTTATGAAATACCACCGAACGCGGATAACCCACTATTTAATATCTTTTTTTTGATATCTGAAGAATTGTGCGCTGAAAACCACAATGGGCATTTAATTAAGCATTCAATATTATGGCGTCATGCCTCGGTCGATGCATGCTAGTGGCAGCAATATACTAGTGGACACCAGAATGAAGAGTCCGATCATCCACGATTGACGTTGACAGTGGAACCTTTCATGGTGACTCGGCGATCCTCAGACCAGAATGCAGTTATGAACCGGTCCGCGTACCATCACGACAATCCACTCATACGCGGCATTGTCCTTCCTTGTAAGAGCAAAAGTTAATCATTGAAAAAGATCTTTAATGAGCAATTTCAACTTTTTTTAGAGCTAAGATTGCAGCATGAAAAAACTGTAGCTGAAGAAAAATGCATTGGCTATTACTGCAAGTAACCAACGTTAACCGGTTTCGTTCTCTTCGTAAAGATTCTTGCGTGCAAAGGTCGATCCCACTATCGTTAATTCGTCCCCCTGAGTAAATCCATTCGTAGGTGGAAGAACCGGCCCTTAACGAGTTAAGAGTTTTTTAACAACTATGGTGGTTGTTTCGCAATTGCAGGTCGACTTAACCGAAAGCATTTCTGCTTAAGAAATGGGTTCTACTCTTATCACTGTGAGCCGAAATATCGAACAATAATAATCTTTTGTGTGTGGCTAAACTCGCGCATTTCAATGTGCTTGATTAACTGATATCCTCCAGTTAAACGTAGCTTAACTAGCCCTTGATGTCTACGAAAGTCTTCTCCAATGATTGCGTAAATTTAATGGTATACTAGAATCACTGAATTGATCTAAATTGATATAGTGTTCTTGCCAAGCTTCAAATGAGTCAGTGGATTACGAAGCTAATTGTGGGTGGTATCATGGCATCGGCCTATTATGATTTCAATGCCCGGTCGGTCGGTCGATGCTTTCGTCCCATTTATTTTCTTTTGCAAAACGTGAAATCACCCTTATCTTTCAAAACACTTCATGTCCGTAAATTCAGAGTTCAAAGTTCAGCGGGGTGGATTTCAAATTCTTCGATTTTTCTGTGCCATCAGCTAAAATTATAAGTCGAGATGTTCTTAAAAATTAAACACGCCCCAAGATCATCTTGACTGCAAATAAACTTCTCTTCCAGAAATAACATAGTCTCCGACCGACATGACTTGTACAATGTACATACAGTAAATCGACAAATGACTATGGTCACTTACTTATTCTACTTTGTAGTCAAGTTTCTTTTATTTACTTTTTTCAATAAAAGAGATTTTGAAGCAAAAAACATTGCCAAGGTTCGTAAAATCAAGGAGAACTGAACGAGGAAAAGGTAAATTGTTATTATGCTCTTGAGTCTGAGACTATAAACTGCCATATCAGTTTATAGGAGGTGAGAGAGAACTAAAGAATTTGGGGCAACGACGGATGTTGAACATTATTATTCGCACTCCAGCAGATCAAGATTTATTTTCCCCAAGTGCAACTTAGTTGCAAAATATGGGGTAGCCACAGTATAAAATTATTAAATTATTCAGCAGGATCTTTTCTGGTAATTGACTGTGTAAAGATCGTTCTTATTAATGCATTGGCAAATATTTGTTTCTGTGGGTTTTACTTTATTATCCGTATGACATTTCTGATTTATGGTCACAATAAGAAGTTAAGTATGAAATTAAAAAACGTAAAATCTTTGATAACTTGGTAATGGTACAATGTCAAGTATCAACTAGTTACTAGGACAGTTCCAATTACAAGTAGGATGTAATAATCATATCATAGACACGCGATCACAGACTCAAAAAACTTTGCGACAAAAAACTATACTATTCATGAAAAGAGTCCAGTACATATGAGTTACGGTTTTGGCATACGAAGCCGTGATTTTTTCAAATCACATATTAAATTTTACAGGCCTCAGTTCTTGTTTCGATGTGAAAAGTTGTTTTTTTGCAACACATGCACGGAATGTTTTATTTCTAATGCATGTATACTTTACAGTGCGTGAAAAGTAAAGAAATTTTTAGCAGTACAAAAAAAATTTCCCGAACCGTTACGCTTGCGCTCTGTGATCAAAAATCACTATTCCGCACGGATAAGTAACGTAAAAAGATTGATTGTAAATAGTAGTTGAATAAACCCCAACTGATAAATTACCATACTATTGTTTCCCAGTTCAACAATTTCAGCACCGTGGAAAATCTTCTTAAAGAATGGAAAATAGGGACATCTGTGAGCCTAAGGCAAAAAAGAAACAATCTTTTTTGATAAAAGCGTTTAATATTCAGACAAGTTTTCTGAATTCAAGAAACCGAAAAATTGACTTAATTTTTTATCCAATTGCATTTTGTAAAGTATACAATTTAGAATGCTTATATTGGAAACCTTTCACTGGGCACTTTTTCTACTTTTGGTGATTTTTATTTCCTAAGAAATAACTTTTGGCTCTTTTTCGAAATGTCGTTATTTTTTACACGTTTCAAAAAAAAGTTTCAAAAAATATTTTCAGAGCCTTTTACTTTTTACGGCCTACAATTAATAATTACAAATTTTCCGTGCGAAAGCTCGAAATCTAATAATTTAATGATTTGTAAATTATGAAACATTTGAGAGGATTTCAAAAATTTGCTTCCAGAGTCTAAATAAACAGCGATGTAAAATGTGCTCGATAGTTGCTGAAAATGTAGAACACAAGGGGCTGGTTATATAACCCCAGTCGGCGATAGTATTAGCGACATTTAAAGAAAATCTGAAAGAAAATATATATTATTCATAGCGCCACAAAGCCAACACACACGCGCGCACACACGATGTGTTCGCAGTATAACCGTCATTTTTACTTATACTATATACAAACTTATACTAAGCTAACTGAATACTACCCCTTATAACGCTGTATACACTAACGGACTAACGCAGTTTCGCACGCTGAGTGCCAATTAGTGAAGGGCGATCTTCACCGAATCCGTTAAGAATGGAGTGCAAAAGTACTAGATCCTTCGATCTTCGATTCAATTCTTCACAAGTCAATGATTCGATGTATCGATACATTTTTAGATGGGGTCGAACGTCGATTTGGTATGTATATTGCAAAGATATTATAAATCCAGATGCCGCACTTCACTAGCTTCTTGAGAGCTCCTATATGATCGCTAGTAACGTGCCAAATCTAGGTTTATAATATCTTTGATGTTTTGTGTGTGCGAGACTGTGAGTTCCTGGGCACTAAAGAGACAGTTCTTAAGGCAATACAAATCACTAATTGATAAGAAGAAGTGCTCAAAGGTGCGTTTCTGTACAAAGCAGCGGAGGAGGAGTATACTCACACCTGAAAGCCCGGATTCAGAAAGCACAAGAGAAAAACTTCCGTGAACCCGGATTGAAGTCGGGTACGGAGGTTTCAATTTGGCATGTCAAGGCGGTGTCATTTCCGCTTTAACATACAGCCGCCACATTTTGAGCCAGGACATTCCCGATGATAGCTGCAGGGCGTTTCACGCACACCCCGAGCATCTAGGACACATACTATCTAGTTTTCCAACTCATACGGGAACGATCTACATCCAAAGGCACAATGCGGCACTAATAACTTAATTGTTTGTTGCATACCCGAGGCATGACATGTTCTCCTTGACTTCGAGAAGCGAACCATGATCTTTCTCGACTTTTCGGCAGCAGCTCACAAAAACATCATACACAAGGAGAATGAAAAGAAAGAGAGGTATAGAGACCTTATAAGGGAGTTGTGATGATTGTACCTGGAATATTTTGTTAAATTAATCGTCCTTATCATCGGCGCTCTTGGAGGTGCCAAGCTCTCACTGGTTAATAGCCTGAAAAGCATCCCTGCGTGTGAATAATAATAATATGCTAAAGCACTTGCGGGGAAAATGCAGAAGGCGGTCGTCCTTGAGTTGCTCCGTATCCTCAGGGTGCACGAGATTTTTTCCGGATCGCCGTATTGATTCCATAACAGACTGTAACCATCTATCTCACGGTCGTGAGACGTGGTTATGGCTGAAATTTTACCGCGATTTCGCTGGGATCGGGTGCAATTTTTCAGTTTTTTTCAGATTACAGACCTATCTCCTGAAACATATCATCTTGCAAAGAAATAATGATAGGGAGTTATTTTATGGCTTAAAATGCTCAGTTTTGCAACTTGATTGAAGTAAAATTTAAAATAATGAAATTAGATCGATTATTATTATTATTATTACACCATTAAGCCGTTTCCCTTTCGGGGTAGGCGTGACTCACTCGGTAGGGAGGGGA
>JAAAKG020037149.1:0-19228 GCA_010014905.2 Druon quercuslanigerum
TATTATGCATATTATATATATCACATATTATAATATAGTATATTTGTACTTTATAGTACCTAAGAGAGTCAGACGGAGATTATATGTGTGACACATCAATACCTAATGTAAATTTCTATTTGCTTTTTATTGTAAAAAAGCAACGAAAAAAAACAGTCGCTTAGCCCAATTTTACGGTGTTATCCCAAATTATCACTAGATAAATAATTACATTTCAATTATCACTGAATTTATAATATGCATATAAACTTTCTGGTGATTATTTTCAGTATTCAGTATCTGGAGTTCCGAGAAACAATATTGGACATTTTTATCTACGAGTCTGTGTCGCACTCGAGGCAAGTGGGGTAAAATGGGGCTGAGGTGTCGTTCGAGACAATGGAGTTGTCACCGCGTAGCCTAAAGCGTCTTCTAGATCTAGAATCTGGGATAGATATCACTGCAACACGACCAATACAATATCCTACTCGTAAGCAGATACAATGCGCAACGACCGAGCCTCTTGCGCCTTCGGAAATCGGAAAAGCCTGTACCAGAGCTCCTTCAGACTTGTCCTCGATTCGGAATAACTCGCATCAAATCTTTAGGTGAATCAAAAAGACTTTTCTGAATTATGATTTACATTCAAAAAGAAAAAGAACTGACAACAGCAGTTAAACTAAATAGCAGGGATCACAGCGGTGGAGTAGCTAAATTTTAGGTGAAAACGGAGGACTTTATATAATATTCTACGAATATTAATAATAATATTGAACGCAAGTAAATTGTAACAGAAAAACCTTTACTTTAGTATGTTTTTTAGTCATTTATGTATTTCAAACCTTTTTTTTTTAAATAGCTTTACAAAATTTTTGAACACTTAAGCACTTTCTGCTAATAAAAATAAATAACAAAAACATTTAAGAAGATCAAAAATTGAAAGATAAAATTTTTTTAAATACACTTTTATCAGTAGGAAGATTTTTATTACTTATTTCCATCGACTTGTTTCGAGTCTATTCATATCAGTACAGAACCCAGTCATTTAAAGCGAATTTTTCAAAATATACTAGAAGTAAACATCCTGAAGAACACAAAAACGACTATTTGGCTAAAAAATTAGTGTTTGCTAGCATGTAAAACAAAACCATTTAACAATAAAATCCACAAATAGTTATACTTTATCAGAGGCTGCTATTATACGCTAATTTTTCGCATATTATTTTCGATTACCAAAATGTTTCTACAAAAACAAAAATAATATACTTTTTTCTCATACGCCATTTTACGTATTTTATTACATATTAAGATGGTTTCACTAGAAATTATTTCTTGAAATCATTTAAAAAAATGTTTAAACGGAGACATTTGGGCGAGGGGCTAGTTACTGCGTTAGTATCAGTCAGTGTCAATCATCATGGAAATCGTTACATTCGTTCGCGGGCTAATTTTTATTCGCTCCGATTCACTCTGAAAGTTGTCGAAATTTTTTTTGTGGGGGGGGGGATATCAGCGCATGCGCAATAGTGGATTGAAAGCGACAAGCGAAGTACAAAAATCAAAATATTGAAACGAGATATCCAGTTTTAATAAATTTGCCTGAATCAATAAAACACGATTCTTAGTTTTTTAATGAATATTCTTCTTAATTGGGTAAGTAATCCGGTATCAAGTATATATATTATAACTAACTCAACAGAGTAAATTAAATTTCCTAATTTAATTAGATTTTTGACCAAATAGTTGATTTTCAGCATACAAAGATGCATTTTCAATCAAATGGTCTGATTAAATAAAAATTAATAATAATAAAATTCAATCAAATATCTGAATTTACAGGCTAAAAAGGCCAATTTTTTATAATACAGTTAAACTTTATCAAAAAAGTTCATTTTCAATAAAGAAAGATGACTTCTTAACCATTAAAAATTAATTTGAAACAAACCATCAAACAAACAAAAAACATCATTTGGAATCGGTAAATTTTCAAAATGCTAGGTAAATTCTCAAAACAAATAGATGAACTTTCAACTAACGAAATTAATTTTCTACACAAAAAGACGATTTTTTATAAAATATATGAATTTTCTATTAAATATTTGAAGTTTCAACCAAAAAGTTCAATTTTCATCAAAAAAAGTTAAAATTTTCTACCAAAAAATATGAATTTTCAAACAAGAAGATTTAGTTTAGAAAAAAAAAAATAATTTTGTCAACTATTTCTATAAAATGGCGTTCTATTCGGCTTTAATTTAGGAAAAATGTGCTCTAAAAGGAATCTATTATGATGAAAGTACTAAATTTTAAAATACATAAATGGGAACCTTTGAAAGAATACGATTTTTCCTAATTCTAGAAAAAAATATGCTTACCCACTTCTTAAATAGACTTTTAATTTCGAATTTACTCTGAATCATCATTAATTTAGCTAGAACTTAATCAACTCTAGAATTTTCTTGAATTTCTGTAAATTCTCCCCAAATTCTTTTAAATTCTCCCAAAATCACTCAATTTAACTCAACTTCGAATTTTTTTTAGCTTTTTTCAATTCACCCTGAAATGCTGAAATCTTCCGAATTTACCTTTAATTCTTAGGCATTCTATGCATTTTGTTTGAATTGCCTAAAGTATGTCGACATTCATTTAAAATGTAATGTTTTCATTGAACTTTCTAATTAATATATACCAGAAAGTCGTAAACCCGGGCGTCGTTAACTCGGCTTCGGCGTGCACACACTCACACTTTGGGATATCAGCACCTCCGTGGGCCGATCCCTTTTCAACGCTGTACTGCTTGTCGGTACTGCATCAAATCGTCTTTTCCTTCGGTATAGGCGCCCGGAATACGTAGGTACGGCGCCGCCTCGTATACCTGCTTTATACCCGCGTCAAGGGTTCGTAAATCCGTACAGATTCACGACTTTCGTGTGTATTTTAATTCTTTTCAATTCACTAAAAATATTTTTTGTCCACAGTAAATAATTATCAATTTAATCGAATTCTCCTAATTTCCAATCAATTTTTATATTTTTATTCAAATTCAATGACATGACTTGATCTTTTTATTTGAATTCTGTTCACTCCCATTTCACTCATTCTGATGGAAATTTGTTCGATCTTCAGAACTATGTTCCATCGGCTCAAATGCTTATGAACTTCGTTAACGTATCTTGAATCTCCTTAAATTTGTCTAAATTCACTCCAATTTTAATGAAATCACTGGAAATTATAAAAAAAAATCAAAATACTTTACATTTTGTGAAATCTTTAGAAATATTTCCAATATTAATATCTGTAAAAGAACTGAAATTTAGCAATATAGTGTAATGCTCTCTTTTTAATGTTCAGAATTTTCACAAATATATTACTATTCGTTCAGTGCACTTTTCAACCTCGATTTGAAGTTGAAAAATTGATTTTAAATTAATTTGGTATAAATCTCCTGCCACCTAACTTCCGAATCCACCCATTTGAAATCAAGGAGATCCAGACGGCAGTGAGGGTATCCATTCAGGTGGTACTCAGACTGGAATTCAGTGTCAGTTAATGTGGTCAGTCAGTGGATTCACAATGGCATTCGACGCTAGAACTTATCATTGACTGACCGATTGCGACAGTGACTAGCCCCTCACATTCAGGGCTTAAAACGTTGGTTAGTCCGGCATACTTTCAGTAGACCGGAGTTACAATCTATTGTTATTCACAAACTTTTTAATTTGTGATGCAAATTTTATTATTTTGCTGAAAATTCCACAATTTTACTCGAAATTCACCTATTTTATTTAAAATTTCAAAAAAAATTTATTATTTTTGATTGAAAATTCATATCTCCTATTTCTGTTTGTTGAAATATCCACTAACTTTTTCCACTTAAATTCATATATTTTTTTTTTTGAAAATGAAACTAATGGGCTAAAAATTTATTTAACTACTTTTTTGTCAAATTATTGTTTTGATTTTAGATAATAATACAACAATTTAATTGAAAACGTTGTTTTATTCATGAAATTTTATCTTTTCTGAATAAATTCAACTGTTTTCCTTTCTAAATTAAAATCTTCTTTGGTTGAAAATTCACTAATTTGGTCGACATGTTTTTTATTTTACTTCTTTTGATTGAAGAATCCACTATTTTGTTGAAAATTCGTCTTTTTAAAATAAATTTCAGGGCTTTTTATTTAAAACTCAACTACATTTTTAAAAGTTTCACAACTTTTTTAAAAATTCCCTTTTTTATTGAAAATTTATCTTCATATATTTTGTTGAAAATGCAGTACTTTTACTTGAAATCTTAGGAATTTCAAATGTGTCAATTTCAATGTAATATTAGTATCCACAACAATTTTATTCGAAAGAATTTGTTCCCCTATTTTCATCAAAAATCACTTTATTTCCACTGTTTTTAAATAATTTTGGTCTATGAAGCCTGCCATACTATCCAAATGGCTTTGATTTGCATCAACAGAATTAATTTATCTTCGGGGTTTATTTGAAATTTAGCAAAAAAGTCGCCTAGGAAATATTTGAAGTTGGTATCATCAAAAAGAATCTCTTTCAAAGCACTTCTTTATGATTCATACAAGATGAAGCGAAAATCTGTAATAAAAAATTGGGGAAAAGGGTCAACTTGGGTTCGTTTTCTCGATTTTTAATATTTAAGGAGGTAAAAAAAAGAGGTAAAAAAGGGAACGGACGATTCCTGGAGTATTGCTGAGACCTGAACTGTCATTTTTACGTTGAATTAAAGACCGCAACTGTACATTTTAAATACTGTAGAATTTGACATAGATTTGAAGACAGAAAATATAAAAGTATCAGCATATCTGAAGTCGTTTGAATCGCTTCAAGGGTCTATTATAGGGACAGAAGGTTAAGGTCTTCGCAACGTGATATCTCATCAAGTGCGGGTTTCCATGGCGGAACAAAGTTTTCGAGACTCTTTTTCCGTTAAGAGCCCTGACGACGATGATGATGGTTCTTTATTGTCATCTTTTCCGGCTTATTCGACAACGTCAAAGAATCGTTTCATTTCGGCGACACAATGTACGATCTCCGAATTTCCGATCAGCGTCTCAGGAGGACACCTATTGTGGGAAAACATTAATTTTTCATCCTTGATATAAAGAAGATCGTATACCTTTATGCAGATGATGGGCAATAAGGTGTATAAGGACAAATCGATCATGGGATACTACGATCGTTATTCATATAATCCGGGAAAACTATTATGGTATTATAAGATATGTATTGAAAGATCTTTTTGTATCCAATGAAAAAAATTTTTATTGAAGCGAGTAGTACAAACTTGAAATAGTGAGAAAAATTCATACCTTTCTGAATTTCGAAGATTTTAAAATCAAGTAAAATACCCAAAAGGTATACAGCAAAAAATTACTTAATTTATATCGAAAATTCGGCTTATTTTAAGGTGCCAAAAGAAGAAGCATAGGCAATTTGAAATTAAGATTTACATCTGAATATTAAATTAAGGGAATTAGATTCCTGAGATTCAGGGAGGCACGACCCAAAATTCACGTAGACACGATCTTTAATTTAGTATATATTTATACTGAAAGCTGATGTAACATTAAGTCAATACTCTATCCTAATTGAGATTAAGGGTAATATTCTAACTAAAAAGAAGAAATTTCCCATGCCTAACCGGCAATCCTGAGGTGTTCTTTTATAGTTTTTCGTTTTTAAAAAATATACAAGTTGCGTTTCCAACTTTCAAGACAATACAGGACAAGTAGGAGAAATGGAAAAACGGTATAAAGAGGCGTTACGTAATGTATTAAAATGACGCTCGCGATGCGAAGTAAAAAGTATCATAATAATTTAATTATATCTGACTTGTTTAATAATCCAAATATTTTCTGAAAACTGGAACTGATTTTTCTGCAGAACTTTTAAATCAGTGAAATTAAAACTCCACGAATTATGTAAACATAGTAATATAGCCGACACTGACCAACGCGACATGGAGTATTGGAGTAGGACCCGAGTAGCAAAAATGGCCACGAACTGTATAGTAGCGCCAGCGTTCTGTAACGTCATGCAAGGTAGTACAAACATGAAATTCAGGAAGGTATATTCCTTTATTTTAGGTAACGAAAGCCTTATAGGTTATTTTCGGTTACTTTCAACTTACTTTCTGAACTTCCTTAATTCAAGCCATTCAAGCCATTCAAGGCAAATCTGAAATTAAGCCGGAAATAACTTTAAGTATTAATTTTTACTGTGTAGATCTGAATGACATTGAATTGTCAAATGCAAATTTATTAGCGTAACTCATCACTAGTTTCAATAAAAGCATGTAGCCCAGGGCTTCCATTAGTTTAATTACATGAGCTGATGGTATAGCATCCAGTACACAAATTCGTGGTTTAGGTCAGTAAAGTATAGCAGCTGGTCGCAATTATACTAATAGTAAAACTGAACACAGAATTCTAGAAAAAAAGCAACAGTTTTGACTATCAGAATTATAATATTATAACAATGTAATATTGAATACTTTTTCAGAAATGATCTATTGAAATAAAATATTGTTAGGAGGCCGATTATCGAAACCATTCGTCAAAAATTTTCATCTAAATCTTCCGATAATGCCAAAGCCTGCATCAAACATACAAATGGGAGTCAGATAGAATCATAAATATCCCATTTCCACGGAAATCATAAATCGCTCTTCCGCTGAGGTACGCAGGTAATTAAAAAGCCGCATGCATTAAGAGTGATGGGCATTGTAAACATAGACAGAGATTTGATTTTTCCTGCCACTTTTTCTCATCGGTTGAGAGTACCAGTGTTGGAAAGAAGTGGTTCGGTTGGCAGCAATGAGTTACCAGCCCTGACGAACAAAACGAAAAAGCTCTGCGGCGTGAAAGCTATACTTCAAGTACAGTGAAACTCTAACAATAGTTATTGTTTTAAAGAGTAAACCCTTTCAGCTCAGTGTAACTGGGCCTTTAAAATTGTACTATTTGAAATTAGAGTAGGATTTGTATCCAGTAATATTCAAACTTGTTGTAATAAAAACATTAATGAATACTTTTTCAACTTCTTGAAAGATGTTAACCTGGCATTTTCATCTCTATTTCCGGCCTACGATTACGAGAGATTTTAACGATTATACCTCACAGAATCACCGTGAGTGCCTATCCAGAACTGCAAAATTTCGTAATTGAACAGCCGACCATCGAGAAAGGCAATTGGTATCTGTTATGTCGGTCGGTAAAGAGGCACTTTTACGAATTCCAGTACGTTTAGTACAAACGATTTTACTTAAATTTGTATGCATTGTTTGAAAGTGGATATATACTCTCGTTTACATACACATAAGACGTTAGCGAAGCAAAACTACTGGAAAACTAACAAAATGGTGTTTCAGAATTTCGATAATAAAGAAATACATATCATTCCACTTCTCTACTCTTCGAGATAAGAAGCACTCTAATGACATGAAAAGACGAAACATACGCAATTTCAACAGAAAAGAAAACAAGTTAGGCCAGACTTTTTTTTGAAGTTCAATAATTTTCCAACATTGAATATAAGACAAATTCCATATGAAATCGGACAGTTTGACGCTGATGATGTCACGATATTGTTTAAGGACTAAAGTATAATTTTTTCATTGGCAAAATATGAGACACGTATTTTTTGTTGCTCATCAAAGAATTTTTTTATTAATTTAGGGCTACTTGAAGGTCAATTATGAAATAATTAACGAAAAATGTCTTTAAAAAGTAATATCACGGAAAAAATGGATATAATTTCTTTTTTTTTTTTGTTGATTCAGATTTTCATTGCGGTGGTTTGTATTATAATCTACACACTTTCAAATGCTATTAAGAAACTTGGAAATTTCTAAAAATTTTCCAAATATTGTACTCTCTAAAACTGAAGAATTGAAATTTTTACAGAATTTTACTGAGATATTCATCTTTGGAAAAAGTGTTCCACATTTGCCCGCGCTGTTCACTAATGCGTCGCGAGGACTGCTTCGTCAGACAGCCTTCTCGAAGATCAGTTCGCGAGAGACGTCGAGAAATTTTTCGTAAAAAGTATCTAGTTACCTAGATACTTTTTACCGGCGAACCCAAGAAAACACAATTATCGACTTACCTCATTTTGCAATTAAATATTATTAAAAAATTAACGATATTTAAATTTACCATGAATTCTTAGTCATCGCTATAGTGTTTTAAATAAGTCCTATAAATATGAACTCATTTCAATCATATTTAACCGAGTTCGAACGATTTAAGTTTTAAAACTTAATTAAATTACAGAGAAAAACTTTTATTCGATATTTCACTTTTATTATTAAAAATAAACAATTGACATATGGTTTTTTTTAGATTCGTAGCAGGGAGATATTATTTGTGTTTTGTTAGCTGAGTTTACCCCTTTATATAAAAAAACATCTTTTTTACAATATAAAATAAAACTTTTAAAATATCTGTTCTTTTCTTGAACGTTTATCGTTTTATGTTTTAAAGGAGCTAAAATTATGACATAACATAATTTTTCCGAGAATTAAGATTCCAAGACTTTCAAGAATGTACTAATTTCGCAAATTCTAAACATAAGGATTTTAAAAATTACTAAATGTCGGGAATTTAATAATTTCGAATATTTCAATTTCATTAATAAACACTGTGGTAGTTTTCCTTTATTTTACTTTTCAACATTCGGGATTTTTGTTTTGATATCAAAATTATGTCATCTCGACAATGAATTTCGAAAAATTATAATCCATTCAGGAAAATTAAGTTACAAGTTTCGTAAAGTAACTTTTAGATTCAATTACAGAATGGTTGGATAACTTTCTCTGAAAATTCCAATGTTTGTAACAAAAAAGTTTGATGTTTCGAGTATCGAAAATTTAAAATAGTTATATATCATCAAGAATTCCTGAGCAAAGTATGTTAATAAGTGAAATTAATCAAAACAGAACCGCAAAAATCTTAATTTCATCCATTTTTAAATTTCAAATCCAAAAGATCTGATATTTTTAAATTGTGTAACTATATTTTGTAAACGCATATGTTTTCATCTTACTTAAGGAATAAAACAAAGAATGTTAAAAAAGATGGAAGATTTTTTTTAATTTTCTTTTTCTAAGATATAAGTTTTTTTATGTAAAGAAGTAGTTTAACGAGGACAAAATTCAAAGGATATCTCGCGCATATTACTATTTGAGAATGTAGATTGCTCTAAAAGCTGCCGCCAAAAAATCAAATTATGTCAATTCATTCGCAAGATACAACATTTTCATTCCCTTTTCCATAACTCACCTAAATATTAAAGTAGCCCTAGGCTCATGAAAAAAAAATGTTGGGGTGACACAAAAAATGCGTGTTTCATGTTTTTCCATGAAAAACAATATATTTACGCCCAAAAAATTCCGTGACATCACGCGGGTCAGACCGCCCGATTTTATATAAAATCGGTCATAAGAACCCTAAGCTTTGAAGAGCCACAAAGCTGTTTTTTAATATATTCTACTATATTCCACTTTCGTATTTCCAAAACAGGCATATAAAAAAAGTTTTGTATTACTTTTTAAAAACGCTGAATCTCCAGTGCATTGCCGTCTTTTTACAGAATGTGCGAGTTGGAGTACTTGAACTTCATAAAACGTTGCTTCCATTATTCAAAATATACCGTTGTTTACAATAATTAAATTTTCACAGCGTTGGAATAAATCCATGGTAAAAAATGGCAAATGATTTTTGAATCTTGTAAATTTTGCCCATTCAATAATATTAACATTATTCAGAAGCTACATAATACAGTCGGTAGAAAGATTGTCAAAAAGGAAAAGTTGGGGGTAAGTGCGCAATGAAAAAGTGTATGGATGTTTATAAACTGTATATTATTGAAATACCTCAGCCGCCTATCGTGACAGTGAGCGATGAGGGATACTCTTCCGATTTTCTATTAAGCGTCGATTTATTTATGGAATATTCGATGGCGCGACTTTCATAGGCCAATCTCGAGAAAATTCAAATCAACCCTATAACACGTTACGTTCGGGAATCTTATACTTTCATGGCAAAGTGATGAAAGAGCTGTTTATCATCTATTCCTGCATCACGCAAGTCCTCAAGAAAAGAACTTTCAAGAAAACTGTTACCACAGAAAAGGTCTTGTCTTGGGAATGCATTTTTCGATTTCATCATTTAACATAAAATTAAATTTAACCTTGTGAGGGCCGGAAAAACAATATTTTGGCTCACCAGATAAACTTCTTTAATTTTAACTTTTAGATTAAAATATTCATTTTTGTAATATTATAACTGGTTTTCATGGTAATTTAAGTGGAATTGATCTTTCCCAACCTCTTTTTCACTACCCCAGTCCCTTTAAATTTACTATTCCAACTTTGCAAAAGTGGTGCCTTGTTTCGTTTCCATTAGATTAGAATTACAAACAAATATTGTAATATCAATGTACAATATATCTCTATAATATTTGTATAATAAAAGAAGCTTATCTAGTGTAAATAAAACAATTTTTTCAAATTTAACATTTTTAACTTAAACCATTATTAGTTAATCACCCTACAGAATTGTCGAGGTACTTAATTACATGTACCATTAACCTTATGTAATGTTTATATGATGAAACAAGCTTATACTATTGAAAAAACAATTTTTTTCAAATTCAAAATTTAATAATTTAATAATTAAATTTTAATAATTAAAAAATAATTTAAATACCTTTTGTTCCAATTCTCTGAGGTAAATTTTCCTCCCAAATTGCCGGCCCTCTAAAGGTTAATGCAGTAAAAAAAAGGGATTTCAGTAAAATGACAGAGTTACGACGCAAAATAACGAATCGCAAACGCTAAATGATTGATTGTGACAAAATAGCAAGGGAAAATATACTAATATAATTTAAATTACTGTTTTTGTGAGCTGCACCTCGGTCTTGCATGTACTGATCATGATCCTGGTGGCTGACAATTTTCTGAAATATTTGTCGCCTATTTTATTTAAAAAAGGGAGATTAAAGCAGGTTTTTAGTAATTTTCGAAAATTGCTTAAATTTTAGAACTTATTAAATTGTGTTCTGTTGGAAAAAGTCATCAAGACATTAGTTTTCATAGATTCAACGAAACAGTGTTACCTTTAAGGATTTATTTAAATCATAAAGAGTTTAGTCTGAAAGTAGTCAAATTAAAAAAAGTTAAATTAATTTTAATAGATAAATCTGTAGTAAAACGAACAACTGAATTTTCATATATCGTATATTTAAAGAGAAAACGGGTATAAGGGGGATTTAAAAAGAGGGAAACGCAGGAGAATAGGAGAAAAATTGTGCACCTTGAAATACTTGAGAAAAAATTCAAGAAGACCAATAAATATAAAACAAATAAGCAACAGAATTCAGAAATGCTCATTTTTAAATTTTAGTAAATGTATTTTTATCAATAAATAGATTTTGGTTCTTCATTCTCATCAATTTTTTATAGTGTATTCTTTTCAGCAAAGAACCCTGAATTGTTAAATGTAACTTGGTTGCTAACATGCAGAACCAAGTCATATAACCAATCAACTCCAAATTAATTATACCTACTTTATTATAGGATATGCTACTTTTTTGCATACTTCTTAATATTTCCAATATTTTTGTCTAACACCACAACTAACATACTATTCTCTTACAGGCCACTTTACGTATTTTAATACATACTATAAAAGTATAAAAATGAATCAAAATTCATATTTACTTTTCGCAGGCTTCACAGCATTTTTCCTATTCCCTCTTTTCCCCTATAATTCATTTTTCCATTTTTTTTCGAACTGGTTAAATTGAACCTATGGTTTTTTTATAACATATTCAGTTTATGAAAAAACATTAAATTTTCACATTTCTAATTTTCACTAGATGGCCCACTGGCCCAACGATCTCTATACTACCCTATGCTGTAATGATACGATGTTCAACACAATAGTCACGTATCATGTTGGCCCAGGGCGTTATCGGCAGTTTAAAATTTTCACTTCTATGTGTTTTAGGTGATATTTCAAGTTTAAGGGGAACACAAGTGAAGAAGGTGGAAAAAAGAGGATTAGTTTGAAAAAGGGTACGGACTGTGATGCCTGGAATAACGGTGAATCCAGATTGAAGAAAGACACAATTCAGGTGTAAAATATGAGAATTCGAACTGGCCGATGTAACAATTTTAGGCTGATATTCGAGGATATAAGGTACGTATTTGAACGATGGAACCTGATAACGATGGTGTTGGAACGAGGACCGGGAGTAAAGGGACGGGGGTTTACCGTTGACCACGACGTGTCCAGTTCTAATTCCTCTGTTTGCATATGCAAACGAAGAGCCTAGGAGGTGGAGGTTTCAGCTGGACAGTGTGGGCCAGACTCGTTCGCTCTGCGGTCTGCCATATAACAGACGCGATATACAGTCACATAGCCATTTGAAACCCACTATATATATTTAAATTTTCTATATATATTGCGGTAATACAATATACCTGCAATTTTTGGACACTCAACGCCTCGAGAAGTTGACTCGATGACGATGAATAGCCTCAAGAACGAAAACCTTCACTGTTTAGATTCAACCTCGATTAACTCAAAGAAAATATCCAGTTGTCCCGAATGTCCTCACTGGAAAATTGCGTGTCTCCTTTGACCGATAACAAAACAAACTGCATTTTCAGCACAAAGCGTCACCTGAACTTACCATAGTCCATTCGCACGAATTTCCTCTGGGGAGAAAATAATAGTAGCAGAGAGGCCGAAAAACTTCATTCTCAAAATTACCTGATTTTTCCTTTATTTTTCCCAGAAAAATTACTAATTTTCCCTGGCTATTAATATTCAAAGACAAGCATTTTAACAATGTAATATTTTTAACATACAATCTTTTATAAACGGAATAAAACAATATAATTCCAGATTAAAATTTAGAAAAATTAAAATTTGGGACAAGTTAAATTTTCAGTAAAATCAATTAATTATTAACACAAAAGAAACGAATTCAAACATTTTCAACTAACAAGAAGAATTTTCAAATAAAATGAATATTTAAACAAAAATCAGAATTTTAATTAAATAAATTATTTTTCAGCAGAGCGAAAAAAAAATCAGCCAAATTTTTTAACTTTCAAGCCTAAAGGCGATATTTCTGTGAAACAGCTAAATATTTAACCTGAAAATACGAACTTTCAACAAAAAAGTTAATTTTCAATCAAATAAGTCGAATTTGCGAGGGAAATTATAAACTAAGAAAAATAGTTTTCTACCAAAAAATACGAATATTCAACCTAAAAAGATCAACTTTCAACCAAAAATGAAAAAGTAAAATTAACAGTTTAAAAATTTAATTTTAAGGCTGAGGATTGAGCTCCGGATATTTTGCCGTATTTAAAGTTACTATTCCTGCAAATTTTTGTGTCAATAAGGAACGTTTTGTTCGGATAATATTTGTTGCTACTTTGGATACATAATACAATATTTTACTATCTTATCATAAAATGGGGAATATTAAGTTATAAATACACAGAAAGTGTCATATAATCAAGAGAATTACACACTAAAAGCACACTAAAGAATGGGCCATCACTAATTTCACTATTCCTATAACAATACGCTTTATCGCTAATTTGCGAATTGTCTAGCAGACGGCAGCACCTCAAATTCGAATCACGAATCACTTATCCTGAACATCCTCATTTCTGGATTTTCTGCCATATTACGAAAGTTTGGTTTGAGAAAAATAAAAGAGCTCAAAAATCGGCATTACCGCTCGAATTTAGCCCATAATTAGCCCGAAATTATGCCATATAAAAAATATTGATTATCCGTTGTGGAGGTGCCAGCTGAACGGAGCTTATTACGAAACACTATGTAATTTTAAACCAAGAAGATTAGATTTAAAAAGAGTACTTCCACTTTCACCACATTAATAGAATTTCCAATTAAAAAATATGACTTTTCGACTAAAATTCTGATTCTTTAACTAGAACACTTAAATTTTCAGATAAAAAAAATGATGAATCTTCAGTAAAAAAACATTATTTTATACCACTCCAACCTCAAAATCTCAACTTCGACATGATTTTTCGGCTTTACTGGTAAAAAATACTGTTCGATATTTGTGTGAAAGGTGACTTTTAGCACAGTTGACTTTTCACTCGCTTTGCTCGTGCGAAAAACGTCTCATGCGCTAAATAATCACCTCTCACGTACGTATCGAAATTTACTATTATAATAATCTGTAGCTTAATTTTCAAGAAAAATGGAAATTTTTAACAAATAATGTAATAGTAGATATTTCAACAACAAATTTTTTATTTGAAATTAAAAAAAGTTGAAAACAATAAAAAAGGCGAATTTTCAACAAAATAGTAGAATCCTCAATCAAAGGAGATCAATTTTCAACCTAAAAGTTGCACTTCATCCAAAAAGATGAAATTTTAACTAAACACATGAAGTTTTAAACCAAAAAGACGAATCTTAAAAAAAAAAGTTTATTCTTTAACCCAGAAAGATTTCAGTTCAATTTTCAACCAAAAAGTACAAAAATTTGCTAAAAATATAATCAACAGAAGAAATTACTTTCAAATTGAAGAGATAGCAATACAAGACAATTAAGTTACTGACATACAATAATATTATATCAGAACGCCCGCGAGGCTTGATTTTTCAAAATTCCTTAATTTTTTCCTGACCATTTTTTTATTCTTCCTGAACATCAATATTCAAATACCAGAATTTTAATCTTACCAATTTTTTCAAAAGTAGATTTTTTATGAGCGAAACAAAACAAATTCAAATGAAAAGTTGAAAATTTATTATTCTTGACAGTAATGATAACAAAATTACCTGACTTTTACAAGATTTTGTCAAAACCCCTGACTTTTCCAAGGCCAATAAGTTCCCTGACTTTTTTCTGATTTGAAGGCTTGCTACGACCTACAGCCACACGGATCAGTGGAGAATGTGGATAAAATAAAGTCAGGGGTTAGAGAAATGTAAAATTAAAGGCGTGCCATTAAGTAGAAAGAAAGTAGATGGTCACGAGAGAACCACTAACTGAATTTTTAAAAGCTGGGCAACGCAAGGATACATATCAGTCAAGCTGTCGCTTTTCTAAAAGCATAGTTGCCAGTCTTGAAAAGAGGAATGAAGAATGAAGAAGAAGTAGCAGGAGGATGAGGGTCTGGACCTCAGTAGACGTACATTGTGTATGAAAATTAAGGCAATATATTAACCAACTTAATGTTATTCTACTTTCCCTGCAGAACGCTTTTATAAAGAAACTTGCTCGCGCGCGCGAAGGATGAAGGAAAACTAACGCTCTTCAAAATTCCTTTCCTTCATGGTCTTAGATTTCGCAACTGAACGTTATATAACAACCGGTGGTTTGACTTTAGAAAAAGTATGCTTATGCTGAGAGGATATTTATTCATGATAGCAAACTCGAAAAGGAATTTAAATAAACCTGAAATTAAAAATATTTTCCTCATAACGCGTGTAACCTCATTTCTGACCAGAGATCGTAGCGTTCTGAAAAACGAAAGAAGAAAAAAGGGTTAACTCATAAATCCTAAAATTGTATTGCTAAAAATACCCCTGTTTAATACCTAAAGATACCCAGAAATGTGTTATCAAGACCCTAGCTCTACGAGAACAACCTCCTTTTTCTACCCTTAAGATTTTTTATAATAAAATCTCCTGTCACAAATGTTTTTTTTTTCGTCAATTTGTGCAAATCTTTTTTTTATCACAAATCCCCTGTTTCAACTCATAATTAGAGTAATAAAATATATGAAACTACTTTTAATTTGCATATTACATTCGAGAGAAGAGTCCCGGTTACTGAATCAAATTCCCGGGTTTTGCCAGGTGAAACAAATTACCGATCATTGTCTGGTTTTCCCAGTTAGGTAAACACCCTGAATTTTAATTCAAGAATATCTCGTGAACTTTCGCGAGGTAAAAAGTAAAAGAAGGAAAAGATAAAAAAGTGATGACACGCCAAAGGGGGTTGTACATTTAAAAGCAGGGAGAAAAGCGATACTGGACGAAGCGATTCTCCAAGGGGACGAAACATATCGGTATTCGTTATCAACGCAGGGCGGTTATTATGGACTACCCCTAGAGAAAGGAAGGCTTCCAAGCATTTCTCTGCTTTTGAGAGGGTGAGAGTGAGAGGGAGAGAGAGAAAGGAGTCCCGAAACTTCTGCTTCCAATCGCATTCCCAGCAGTCCACTGGCATTCTGCCAGTCGAAACAACGAAATTTCACGGATTCGGGGGAAAATGCATGCGTCGGAAACTGAAGCGAAACCTATACCCGACTGTTTGTGCCATTGTACTGGCCAATGGGAATTCCCGTCACTGTTTCAAACGTTTAACAAACGACTAAACAGTTCTCTGTATAAATAAAGACAACGTAATGAATCGCAAAAATGTTCAACTGCAGAATTCCAATTTTTTTAAACATTGTAAATGTATTAATATGTGAATTAAAAGCTTTATAGTTATTAATATTTGATTCATATGACTACACGGTGGCCGAAAAAACTTCATTTTTAAAATTCCGTATATTTTTTCTAATTCTTGTCAGACTAATTTTTTCAAAACACTTAAATTTTCCACAAAATATTTGAGTTTTTAACTAAATTATTGAATTTGCAGCCTACAAGGATGAATTTTTCACCAAATAGTCAAACTGTCAAACAAAAAAGATTAATAATAACCAAAAATTGTACCATTTTCAAATAAATGTTCCAATTTTCAAGCTAAAAATTCGAATGTTTTAGAAAACAGTTGAACTTTAAATACAAAAAGATGACTTAAAAAAATTTTTCTTTTTGATCAAGAAAGATGAATTTAGAACCAAATAGTTGAATTTTTTCCACAAACAGAAATTTATTTTTAACCAAATAGTTGCATTTTCAAAAATATAGTTAAATTTTAAAGGAGAACAGATCAATTTTCAATCAAATAGTTTAATTTTTAACCAAATAGTTGAAATTTTAACCAAACAGTGAAAATCTAAAACAAATGGTCGAATTGTTAATACAAAAAAATTAAACTTCAATCAAAAACATTTGCATTTTCCACAAAATAGTCAAATTTTCTGTCAAAGAGATAAATTTTCAACTAAAACGATGAATTTTACGACCAAAAGTAAATTTTTAAACAAACGATTCATTTTTTAGTCAATAAAGATAAAAAGTTCTTCCAAAGTGTTCAACTTTCGAACCAGAAGAAAAATTTTCTGTAAAACAGTGGAATTTTCAACAAAGTTCATTTTCAACCAAACAGATCTATTTTTGACAAAAAAATAGGAAATTTCTGACTGAGAAGATTAGTTTTCTTCCAAAAAAAATACGAATGTGCAACTAAAAAAACAATATTCAAAAAATGGAAAAGTTACATTTTTAGTTTAACAAGAAATTAATTTTTAATTTTAAAAAAGAATTTGCAAAAAGTTATTTAACTTTTTAACCAAATAAATTAATGCAAAACCAAAAAATAATTCTTTAACAAAGAAGTTTATCTTTCATCCAAATAATTAATTCTTCTATCAAATGCCCACATTTTTAATTTCCAATTCTACAATAAAAGAATATACATTTTCATCAAAGAAGTGCAACTTTTACCCAAGTGGTTGAATGGTTCACTTTTCAACCCAGTAATATAATTTGTTACTAAAAATATAATCATCAACAGGAAGCAACCAAAAAATAGAAATAGAAATATCAGATAAATAATTTTCTGATTAAAATATTAAATCAGTGGCCACAAAACTTCATTTTAAAAATTCTCTAATTTTTCTCTGAGCAGTTTTTCATTTGTCCTGATCATCAATATTCAAAGGCGGGAATCTTAATCTCACACCATCTTTGACATGAAATCATTTACAAAAGGAATAAAACATTTTTAAATATAAATTCCTGGATCATTAAAATTCCCTGAATTTTCCCGGATTTCCAGGTTTTCCCTTATCTACGCCACCCTGGGTGGCGTAGATAAGTTTATAAATACTTCAATTAAGGCGAATAATATCAAGTTGAAAAAAAATGAGCCTGGCCTTGCTTTTAAAAATATACGTTTGGATGACTTAATTTTTCGCAAACAGACTGTTTTCTTGCTCCTAAATTATTTTTGTTTTGATGAAGAAAATGTTTTTAGAGAGTTGGACGAAAATGAAAATTCATACGAAAATAAAAATTACGTTTCAGTGTTTATTTTAAAAAATAGAACCGTAAATTTCGAAAAAGAAAGAGGCTAAGGTTAAATGATATATTTACCTTTATTCCGAGAGTGGGCGTCAGTACCCCATAATCGTGGAGGGTCGGCAACATGACGGGGGGGAGATTAGCCATCATCATCGTGCCTGTTCGTGAATCGAAAATCCCTCGATATTCTTAAGACTCAACAATGCTCTACTAACCTACCTGAAAGAAGAAAAATAATAAACTGTTAGTTTTTATTAATTATATTATTTTCATACAATAAAATATTACCGCATAATTGAAGAATGTTGACTGCTATCAGATATTTAAAGAAATCATTTAACAACATTTTAATTACGAAACTTTTTTCTTCATTTTCCAAACATTTTTTACAAACTGATAAAAAAATTAGATTGTGACAATTTGCCAGATTTTTCTCGAAAACAATTATTGATCGTAAAGAAAAGTATTTGAACTGCAATATGTGTATGCTCCCGAAATCTAGGACTTTTTATGAAAACTTCTTTTCTTAAGCTTCATATTTATAAAAATAACATTAAAGAAGCGTATGAAGTCTTATGAAATGTCCACAATAAGTACCAAAACACTATACCTTGTTCACCGAGAGAATAACCTATAGGTGAACCAAATTACGTCCACTTTGCGCATCCATGGAAGCCTTTCTTAAAGAAACTTGACCCGCACGCTCCCTGAACGTCATAAAAAATTAAGTGCCTGTTTCAATATTGGACACTTCCGTCCAAACAACACCTTCTTTGACAGTATACCCGTCCAAATACGTAAAAATGCACGTCTGTAGGTTATTCTCTTGGTGAACAGAGTATAGGTCATAACACCGTTTGAAGATCTAAAGTTGGGTTCAACACAAAAATTTCAGGATGTCTACCCGATCGACACTTTTAAGTTCACAGTAATTTCTCGGACAATTTAACCCTTAAATGCCACATGGGGTCAAAAAGACCCCAGCCTATTTTCAACGATCTGTACTTCCGGTGCCCGAT
>JAAAKG020037160.1:0-19228 GCA_010014905.2 Druon quercuslanigerum
TATTATTATATTATTAATTAATTTAATAATTAAAAGACGAATTTTCGACCAGACAATACAATTTTCAACAAAAAATGTTATTTTAAACCAAATAATTGAATTAAAAAAAAATGATTTGAAACCAAATAGTTGTTTTTCTTAGGAAATAATTAATCTTTAAAAAACAGATGATTTTTTATCAAAACAGTTAAAATTCAAAAAAATATTTGAATTGTCTGACAATTTATGGAAATTAATAAGACAAAAAGACCAATTTTTCAACAAGAAAATATAATTTTCAACCAAAAATGTTATTTTAAACCAAAGAATTGAATTTCTAAAAAAATTAAGTTTGAACCAAAAAATTGCATTTACAACAAAATAATTGAATTTAAATAATAATAATAACTTTCAGCTAAAAAAGTAATTAATTAAGTAAGTAAGTAATTCATCTTTTAAACAAAAAAGACAAATTTTCTATAAAGCAGTTTAATTTCTACCCGAAAAGTTACAAAAATAAATTTTTAACTTTATTTGTTGTATTTTCAAAGAAAAAAACTTCTACCAAAAACAGTTTAATTTTTAAGCTAAAACACGAATTTTTTAGAAGAAAGTTGATTTGTTAACCCGAATCATATAATTGAATTATTAAAAAAAATGTTTTAATACTTCAAGAAAAAGAGACGAATTTTTAAAAAAATTTAATATTTAACAAAATTGTTAAATTTTTAATCAAATAGTTTAATTTTTAACCAAAAACGACAAACTTTAAACAAAAAGTTCAATTTTTATCAGATAGTTCCAGTTTCTACCAAATTATTCAATTCATAAAACCAAAAAATGAATTTTCTACAGGAAAGTCTAAGCCAAAATAATTGAAATTTTAACAAAAATAATTGCATTTTTAATAAACCAATTAAACTTTCAATTAGGGAAGACGATTTTTTTTAGGAGAGAGTTGAATTTTTACACTAAAAGTTAAATTTTAAACAAAACGTTCATCCTCAACTAAAAATTGACCATTTTTCAACGAAATTTAATTTTCATGTTACAAAGATTAAGTTTTAACTAAATCGTCGAATTTTCAAACAAAAAAGATTAATTTTCATTCATATAGTTGAATCTGAAAAATAATAATTTTCAATCAAGCAGTTGCATTAGCAAAGAAATAGTATTACTTTCAAGGAAAGGAGACAAACTTTTTTTCAAATATTTTAATTTTTAATAAAATAGTTTAATTTTTAACCAAATGGTTCTATTTTTGAATTAAAGAGATTAAAGTGCAACCATAAACATTTTAATTTCCAAACTAATAGTTGGATTTACAAGATAAAATGACGAATTCTTCAGCAGGCAGTCAAATTTTCAACAAACCAGGTAATTTTTAAACAAGGAACAATAATTTTCAACCAGTTAAGCTTTCAAGCACAGCAACCTAATTTTGAACAAGAGAGTGGAATTGTTGAACAATTATGTTGTTGCATTTAAAACCAAAAAAGTTTATTCGCAACCAAGGGGCATGAAATTTAAAAAAAAAGATGACAATTCCACCAAAGAAGATGAATTATCAAAAAAACTGAATGTTTCTTACTGCTTAAATTTGTTGCACCTTAATTTGTTATTTAAGTTTGTCTGAACTTTGACAACAATGGTTCCTTAATTTGTGGATAATTAAAAGATTGTCTAATAACTTTAATATTGTATGACATTCATACTTGTTGGAAATGCACCTTTCTTGGAATAGGTAGTACGAATTTTTGGTTTAAATTGGTCATCTATTTCTGATGAAGAATGAAAATCCCAAAACATTTTTTGTTCTGCATTATTAAGACGGTGCTAAAAATTTCTTGATTCAATTTGTTGAAATTGGACACCAACAGAGCAATAAGAGTCTATTTGTATTTTTAGAAATCACTGTTTCATTTGTTTTTCACTTAACTTCATCAAAAACAAATAAAGAATAAGTGGCTTCTGAAAAAGCAAGTCAAATCTTCTGCATCCAAGGGTTCAATTGATAAAATCCAGACTGTCTGATGACAACAGTAAGACTCAAATTCCTCATGTATTTTTGATACAAAATGATCATCTGAGAGGATGTTTGATATCGAGGTAATTAGCACTATCAGTGATTATCAGCATGATGCTAAAGCAGCTGATGGGCTTCTAATCTAACGTATCAATGGCAGTGGCGGGAGTCTTCAATAACGGTGGTTAAACGAGCCTGCTTCTCTAACGGGAAACTCTCGTAGACGATTTCTGCGACTTTCTCTTCGGCGGAGGATCGTCTTGAACATCGTCAGCGATGTATCCCACATACTGTAGTAGTTAGGAATACTGTGATGCGATTCACGATGCGGTTCTGCTACCGTTACTTTTTCGACTCCTTACTAACTTCGTCAGTTGCAGACTTACTTGCAGCAGCGGAAATTCGTATTGGCGGACTATGCCTCGCAGAAAATTGCCGCGCTCCTCTTCGATTTTAGCTGCCGCAATGCTGCGCCGCGTTTTCGAACCGGTACTCTTAACTGTACAGTCCATGAGCCCATCTCGTTCCGTTAAGACTTTAAGAGTCAAGTCAAACTGATATCAAGCTATTTTTATTATTCACTCAGCACCTCTGGATAACTAGGAGTTTCTCATTTTATGTCTCGGCGAACATCTTAGTTAAGCAGCAATCACAAATTTGAATGGGTCTTGGAGTTTAAGATGCAGGATCATCTTTTCGAGTGTGAAGTAGAGATTGCTCAACTCACCAATCCATGATTTAGGGATCATCCACAAATAAAAGGTAAAACCGACACCAAGTAGGGATAGATCAAGTCACCAACTAAGCTACTCAGTAAAAATAATTTGGGTAAGACCAAATCTTACGGTGTCTCATATAGGTGAGGAGATGTTGAACATTTTAGAAAAACACCTTGCGCAATTTGTGGATGATCCCTTATCAACTAATCAACTCACCAATCAAGAAACTCGGCAAATCAATCCTCAAATTAGGGACCATCCACACATTATATAGGACGATTTAAGAAAAGGAGGGACATTGGGAAAATTTTTAAACAAAAATAATTAACTTGCAACCAAAAGTAGTTTGGGCAAGAGCAAATATTACGGTGTCTCACATGGGGGAGGAGGTGTTGAACATTTTAGAAAAACACCTTACGCAATTTGTGGATGATCCGTCATCGACTCACCAGCTCATAAGTTTTTCAAGTAATTTAACCTCAAAAAGAGGGGTCCATACAATGATACGGAAATCTATTTGCGGCATCCCTTATCCGGGGCAAGTTGCGGCTACATTAAATCAAGAAAATGTTTCAAGTTTTCCTCTAAAGTGGTAAAATAAGCATCAAGTTCGTCAAACCCAATGCCACATCTGCGGCTTGTTTGACCAACAATGTTTTGCTACGACTGTCACGTATAGAGAACATCGTGACAAGGAGCGAAAATAGAGCCTGTGGGACAATGTCAGACCACCCTGTAGCTCTGTAGTTTGTAGTCAACTCAATCGAGATGTACAGTTCTTGAGAGAGGTCGAAGTAACTCGAGGTCTCGACCGCGTGGAGGAGGTCGACACAGCGAATAGCGGAGTTCTAGGCATAGCAAGAATAGCAGCCTTTCGCGATCACGTAATGTAGGCTCGTCGGCAAATGTACCGCAAGATACCAGTTACGTCACGAGGTGCGAGACTCAATTCCTGTTTGGAGCTATTGAACTTGGCAGTGGGGATGTCCGGTGCGGTGGATGGAAAGGGAAGAAGGATGCGAAGAAAAAAAAATAAAAAGAAAGCAGACAGCGAGGAAAGGTAAATGCATCGGACACGCAGATGGTATGAAAGGAAGGAAATAAAGGAAAGGCAAGCTTTCGGAAGTCTGACTTCTTCTGATAGTGGATCCACTGTGTTCATTGTGGTCCGATGCAATCAAACCCTATACGTCACCGGTCATCAAGATACATGTCGTCAAACATGCTTATCATCAAGTCAACATCAGGAACAACAACTGACACTAGCCAGTTACTACTCATGGAAATTCCTGATAGGCAATTGATCTTGGAAATCAGATCATTCTGATGTTCAATTCCCTTCCCGTTCTAAAACCACTGTATCAAATCCCCATAATCAAACTTTATCACTAGTCATTAGCAATTCAGCTTCCCCTCAACTAGTTTTGCATGGTGCTGACGATTCTTAATGGGAAAAAGGCGTTATGCTCAGACTTCTAGGTAAGATTAAAGAACCTGCAATTACATGCACTTAACCAGCGACAAATCGAATTCACTTGTGCACCAACTGACGCTATAGTTGCTCAATACTCGCACGTCCGTACACGCAAGCACAGCCAAGTACAGCTGGCCTTTTGTTAACTTTATCTTCATAAACCGCCTCATTCAAGAGGAGATTCGTGTTCAATGCAGCAGGATGCACGAACGCGCCTCTGCACGGAATGCACGTTTGTTCGTGATAATACATAGCGGTAAATCCCCTAGGCCTTTACTCACATTGACATGTGTGTATCTTGTATACAGGCTTTTTAGCGAAGACGCATGTCCGGGTTCAGGGGCATTTAAGTAAACGGCAAGTTTAAGCATAATATGCTGTTGTGTGTTCACTGTTCAGGTCTCCATACACACGTGACCGATTCTTAAGGGAAAAAACGGGACTTGAAAAGGTTCGGATTTTATTTATTTATTACATTTCATCAACGTTCTTCCAACAATAGGAAGTTCTCAGTAACTGTTTTATTCTTTTTCTTTCCTCACTAGAATTATAGGTATAATTAGAATCAAAATTACATTTTTTTTTTAATATATGAATTTACAAACAAATATTTAAACATTTAAATAAAGAAATAAAGTTGCAGCTATAAAGATGAAGGAGATTTTACTAAAACAAGAATATTTGACAAAGTAGGTCAACTTTGACATTAAAAGCAACATAAGGATATTTAAACATCTTAATATTTCAAACAAAAACGATATTAATTTTTAATAAAAATAGCTAAATACAAAAAGACCAATTTTT
The DNA here is from genome assembly GCA_010014905.2 of Druon quercuslanigerum. Classification (NCBI taxonomy): domain Eukaryota; kingdom Metazoa; phylum Arthropoda; class Insecta; order Hymenoptera; family Cynipidae; genus Druon; species Druon quercuslanigerum. The sequence continues at coordinate 5,003 of JAAAKG020037160.1, forward strand.
AACAAAATAGTTGAATCCTAAACCAAAACATTTTATTTTTAACCATGCACTTACATTTTTAAACAAAAAAGATGAAATTAATTGATAATTGAATAGTTCTCTTTGCAGTTAAAAAAAATTAGTTTCTTATCGATAAAAAAAATAACTTTTGATAAAATAGTCCAATCTTCAACGAAAGAGATGAAATTTCTACCAAGAAGATTAATTTTTTATAAAAATAGGCAAATTTTAATTAATTTGTTAAATGTTTAACTAAAGAAGATAAACTTTTGACCAATTGAACATTTCTATAAAAAAAGCAATTTTAAGCAAAGGATATGAATATTCAGAAGATCGAAATTAATTTTTAACAATTCGGCCTAACATTAAAATTTCCTGCGTCATGACTGTATTTAAAAATTTAATATGTGTACCAAAAAAGATTTAAATTTTAAATAAATATACAGTTGAATGTATTTAAAAAAATGAATATTTATCAAAAGAGTTGAATTTTAAAACGAAAGATTTTTTGTCAATCAAACAGTTGCATTTTCAACAAAAACAAAATAAATTTGTACCGAAATGTGAACATTACAAGGACGAAGATTAATTTTGTACTAAAAAACACGAGTTTTCGACAAAATACATGAAGTAAAAAAAGTAAACTAAATTTTTATCTAAAAAGGTAATTTTTTAACCAGCCAGCTATATTTTTAATCAAATATTTTTGCTTTTAACAAATAAGATAAATTTTTTTTCAAGGGATATGATTTTTTGACATAATATATGAATTTTCACAAAAAACATTAATTTTTAAATTTCTAAAAAGGATACATTTTCAATCAAAAAATGGAATAGTTAAATCATCAGTTTAACAAATTATTTCTCAATATGCATTTTTGAACAAAAAAAGTAAAACATTTTTACCAGAAAAGATATGATTTTCACAGCAAAAAAGAAAATTAATTTTTAACATATACTTGAATTTTCAGTATAAAAAGTCCAATGTTTTAAAAAAAATTTGAAATTTTATCTCTAAAAGATCAATTTAAAAAATAAATAAATTTCGTCCAAGAAAGATGAATTATCAACCCAGCAGCTGCATTTTTAAAGAAGAAAAAATAATTTTGAACGAAATAGTTGAATTTAGAACCAAAAAGATACACTTTCAAGAAAAATAGACAAAAAAGAATTAAACTGTAATCAAAAACTGTTCCATTTTCAACAAAATATTTGAATTTTCGCTCAAAAATGACTTTGTAACGAAATACTTGGATTTTAAATAAAATAATTAAATTTATAACCAAATAATATTTGTAACGATATTTGTAATATTTGTGTTCTATTAATTCATTTCGTATTTTAGCAAAAAAAAAATAAAAAAGGGACATTTCTCAAAAATAGTAAAAAAAAGAGGAATTCTTTTTAAAAAATGGGAAATAAAGGAATTAAAACCAAGTCTGATATTGAATAGCACTCTCAAACAATAAAGTGACGAAACTCGCCCTTTTCATAAAATATGAATTTTTTGTAAAAAAGTGACTAAAAAATGAGTTGGAAAAAAGTGATTAAAAAATTACTAGCCAAAAAAAGTGACGAAAAGATTTTAAGTAAATGTGTGGCAGCCTTGAATAGAGAAAGTGATCATGAAATTATTGCACCTAAAAAGCTGAAAAAACAATTTCGTTAGTTGCAGTGACCATTCAGTTAGAACCCGCCACTAAGAAAATGGTTGTCCCAACTAATAAAAAAGAATACCATATCCTACTAACTAAATAGTTGGCCCAACTAAAAAATTTTATCAAAGCTTGGTGTGGAAACATTTTGATTGCACCGCTTGCGTTCTATCCAGTTTGAGTTTGTTGGGACAATAAAGCAGAAACGTGCAATAAATTCTGGAGGCCCGCTCGCGAGTGGTACAGTTATGTGATCCCGGACTTGGTTCTTGGAGACTGCCGCATCGCATTGGCTGCAACTGGGAGAAACACGAAGAGATCCCTACTCGTTACCTGCCCCCAAGAATATTAAAGATCAACGACATCTCAGGTCTCCGAGACGCGACGCGATTCGACGTCATCCAGACCAACCGCGTGGTTAACGCCCTGCAGAAATTACGCACATCTCGAACCTGATTGCGATTGAATAACGATTACAACTCTTGCAGTGAAAAAAATTGTTTCGTTGGTTGGTACAAGTAATCAAGTAGCAGGGACAAGTAATAAAGTAGTAAGACCAAACTACTTGAATGAGAAGATGTTCAATTTTGTTGGTGTATTGGTTCATGTCCATTGTTGTATTTTTCCCAAGCTTGTTGTATGATTAGCTGATGTTGATTGATGTAGAGCACTTAAGAATTGAATTAGGACATGTTGCGTTTTGTTATAATTTGTTTATTGTTTGTTTCATTCCTGTAGCTTCTTTCAATCGTATTGTAAGATTAGCTGATGTTGATTGATTTTGTCAGGCAAGAATTTAATAAGAAAATTTTAAATTTTGATGGTATGCTGGTCCATTTCCATTGTTGTATCTTCTTCTAACCGTGGTGTATTATTATCTGATAATAACAAGGTAAGCACTCAATTAGAAGATGTTAGATTTTATTGGTATACTGATCCATTGATTGTTTCATTGTTGTGTCGACTTTTATCCTTGTTGTATGATTAGCTATGATTAGAATGCCTAAAATTTAATTTGAAGATTTTGGATTTTGGTGGTACTAAACACCATTTAATTAAATTGTTATCTGGTCAACATCAACTAATATCAGCTAAGAAAAGCACTTCAGTTTGTAATATGTCCCACAGCTACTTAAATGGTTTTCAAAAAGTGGTTTCTACTTTATAACCATTTTCAGGTACTTGTACTTACTATTACAAATATGGTGACGATTGTAAAACTGAATGAAACTAAAAAAAACGGATTGTTGGTACAATTAATAAAGAAGTAGGTTACGCATAAGATGTCCTTAGGGATCAATGAACTTTAGTAATGATCCTACCTTTACGAGTATTATATACGTTTCTCGGCAAAACTAACTGACAATATTCGCACGATACCGTCTTCTATTAAATTTCTTGATGTCATCAACATTTATAGTCTCTGAATCATTTTTAGATACCTCAAGAATGTGTCGTTAAATGAAAAGTATAAATATATTATTATCGTACAGCCGCAGCTTTATGCGAGAGTTCACTCTAAATTGTAATCAGACAAGAGTCACTTTTCAGATAACTTAATTTAAACAATTATTAAAATCAGTTATTTCAAATGATTTTTTAATAAAGGAGTTTAACTTTTAATCAACTAGGTAAATTTTTGACTGATTTGAATTTAGAGTATTGACGATTCATGATTTGACTTTCTACATTGATCCCAGAAAATAAGTAAGAAGCAAATTCGTCTTTAAAGAGGAATAAACTCGCGTGTCTACCTTGACCATGTTCGAGAAGGTAGCTAGTTGTTTTGTCTTACGTCACTGGTTGAACCTGGTAACATTGGTCGCAAAGTGCACTCAAGCGTTGCAGACTGAATCATAAAACAGACAACCTCCCTGCATCCAAATGGCGTTTCAATTATTATCTCCCAGAGCCAGTGAATGAGAAGAAAGATAAGTGCAAAAAAATTAGAGTTCCAATTTTGTTTCATTTAATTTGTTTAAATTTGTTTCATTTCATTCTTACCAATTCTTTTTGAATCTCAGGTATTTTCTTTTTAGCGATTAGTGTCAAAATTGAAAAACAGTCATAATTGCCAACGAAATGTAGATGACATCAAAGTCATACATTATTCTAAAAAGGCTGATTGGAAAGCCTCTTCAGATATGTTCTTTGTTCTGAATGATTATTTGTCTGGCAATGATGAACGTATAATGGACGTACTAAGCATTTCAATGTTGCTTGATCATTAAACAATGCGGCTTGAAAAGGCTCAATGAGAGACCAAAAGGTTACTTTTTTTACTGCAAAGTTTAAAAACAGTGATTTTTTTTCAACCAATTAATGTTCAATTTGTTGTCGGTGAGTTTGGAGACATTCTTGGTTTCAAACTTTATCTATATCTTCACCACAATGACGAATAGAAAACTAAACTTCAACATTAACTATTATTTCGTAATTACACGCTCATCGATTGAAAATAAAGTTAATGATCGAAGATGCTGCTCGACCATTCCACCGTATTTCGTAATCCATTACCTCCGAGCATTCCTGTCGTTAGCGTAAGAGATAGATGTCCACGTGGTTCTTCCACCGGTCGATGCACCAAGCAAACAGACGATTTTCTATTCAATCCTATAACGGTTCAGTTGAGGAATACCGCCCAGGGGCTTGGTATCAGCTATTAACGCATCGAAATGTCTTGTTCTGGTCATTATACTCTACTACGAAAAGACCAATGAAAATTTTAATTGAACAGTTTACCCATGTGTATAGTAGCATGCAAAGGATTCATTATATTTTATATTGATTGATAGTAATGGGATAACCCTTTGTATTTTTATGAGGAGGAAGTAATTGCTCAAACACTTAAGTGCAACTTTTTGTTTAATGACACTACGCAGACCCTGTTCAGAAGCTACAAATATGTAATTTACGTCCAAAATGATTTCCACAGCCATTCAAAATTGAACATTCTAAAATGATGGTAGGCTAATGGTACCAGACTTTTATTTGTTTTCACATTATTATATTATCTTCATAAACGCCCATTTTAGAGGCTTGTTTAAAAAAAGTAATTATGTACTCTTTATTAATATTAACTGAGGGATTCTGATGAAAAGCTGTTTGACTTTAGGAAGCCTGCAGGTCTTCAGGAGTCTTTTTATGAACATTGAAAACTGTAAAAAGGCCTCCTGGCCATTAATATTGGAGAATTTGATGTACCCAGGCAAAAAGCACTCTTAATTTTCGATGAGGGAGAAGGTGATTATTACGGGCTGTTCGGGCCTTTCTTGCTCTCACGGGTCCAATCATGCGTTCAATTTGAATTGCGTGGAGGGGGTGGGGGGGGGTCTTGTACCGAGCCGCGAGTAAAGTAAAGGAAGCGCGGATGGCCATACGAAGCGTTCGCCGGGCGGCATGGCAGTGGAATTGGTTACTGGTAAGGTGGTTTGACCAGGTAGACAACGTTTGCCACGTGGTGCTGGAGGTCATTGTCCCGACGAGCCCTTCCCTAAAGTCTTTGTACCGCGCTTACTTCGTAATGACGGCCTATGAACCCGATGCGGTATTTTATGGACTATAGTCACCCTTCCTTACCTTCTCTGCCGCTGGAATGGCCAGAAGGCACTGAGTCGCCAAACCTTTTCTGGGGGTCGACGATTTCCCAAATCAGAGTTTACTCCCTTCAGTTGGTTTCAATTCAGACTCGAAAGTTAAAGAAAAGTAGATTGGGTCAAAATTGGCTGAAAAGAGAACACGGGGTTCAGAAAATATGTTTGTATCTAATGTCTAAACTAACAACCCTGGCGTTGGTCATCTAAACTCTAAACTAACAACCCTGGCATTGGTCATCTAAACTCTAAACTAAACACTCTGTAGTTATACTCCTAAAGTATAAACTAACAACCCTGGCGTTGGTCATCTAAACTCTAAACTAACAACCCTGGCGTTGGTCATCTAAACTCTAAACCAACAACTCTGGCGTTAGCCATCTAATATCTAAACTAAAAACCCTGACATTGGTAATCTAAACCAACAACCCTAGCTTTGATCATCTTATCTAACAACTCTGATGTTGGATGGCAGGTTCATTAATTATTGCTCACTGGTCCAGTTCATTATTTTCAATTCGTTGAACTGCGTATAGTTTAGGTTTAGGAATACCAACCGGGTTTTTTTAGACGTACTCCCCAAGAAATGTTCTTCTTTCTCTTTTAAATTGAAACAAAGCCCTTAACAAATGTACCGTGGATTTAATTATTGTCAGTTAGGCAGTCGCACAATGTTAGATATTCAATTCCATCAATAATGAGTGCATGCAGCTACTTTGATTTGCGTAATGTACATACATCAGGTTTATAAAATGTTACCTGATATACTTCAACTGCATATAGTCGGGCAACGTCCTTCTGTTTTTGAAACTCGATATTGTCTGATAATGATGTACTCAACGGCACGTTCCGGTGTGTAATCCAGAGATTATGCGATGACCATGACTTTGAACTGCACGGTGATCTAATAATCTTCTCCGCATGTAAGATTCTATTTGTGGCTTTATAAGGATCTGATGCAGCCACGGTCATTAACCTTCAACTTGGCTGGCAGTGTATTGAATGTTAGTAGTCTCACAACACTGTGCAACATTTCCTTCTTTTTTTTGTCCTCTTCACTTTTTCTATTCCTCAACATTTTGGTTGAGCATTTAGGTATTGAACATTCCGTGTTTACAGGGTGTTTAGTGTCTACGCATTTTGGAAAATCTGTAAATTTTTTTTTGTTGGGAAGGTCAGGAATTTTTAGCATAATTACATTTTGTTTAAAAATTGTATTATCTATTAAAATTCGATTAAAAATAAAAGAGGCTGTTCTGATGATGAACGCAGTTACGAAAGTGAGGTAATCAGAAGAATGTAATGTTCTACGTGATTATACGGTACTTTAACATCACTGGAATTCAAGTGCTCCTCCGCTTAGAGAATTTTTGTCTCATCCCACGTAAAATCAATAAATCATCATCAGAAAAGCCGGTTCACTGACCGATAAAGTTCAAACATTGGTTCTTTTTTCCCTGGGTACAATACGAGAAGTAGATACTTGATGTGGAAGAACTTGGGATTTTTTTTTGCTTTTACAGTCACAAAAAGATTTCATCATTTTTGGAAAGCGATAATGGCCCTTTTTTGTTCAAAATGCATGCTTTCAACAAAAATTTTTTTTTCTAAGGTGACAAATTTTTTGCTTTAAAATACGAGTGAATTCTTAAAAATTCAACCCGTTTTTTATATTGCTCTTCGTGGATTGAATTCTTAACTACTGACTAAAAATTAAGCATTTTGTTTAAACTTATCTTTTTGGTTTGGAAAATTCTCTCTTTTGCTGAAAATCAACGATTTAATTCAGTTTTTCTTTCTTGCCTGAAAAATCTTTTTTTTGTAGAAAATTCAATTATTGGGTTTGAAATCATTTTTTTTAATTCAACAATTTGGTTGAAAATTTAAATATTTGGTTAAAAATTAAGTTTGCCCTAAATAAACTGAAAAAAGGAGATAAAAAATTCCTATTTTCGGCTTGAAATTTTATTTTCTTTGTTGGAAAGTCAATAATTTGTTTAAATTTATTTCTTGACTAAAAAATCTTTGTTATTTAAAAATAAAATTTTTTTTTTGAAAATTTGTATTTTTTTCTTCAAAATTTAACAATTTTGTTGACATTTATACATACATTTTTTGTTGAAAATTCGTCTTTTGGGTAAAAAAACTAACGCTTTCTTTTAAAAATTCAATGTTTGGTGAAAACTTAACTTTTTGTTTGAAAATTAATATTTTAGTATTGATAATTCAACTTTTCATAATAATATTGGAAAATTTAACTATTTGAAAGGAAAATTTAACGTTACAGATTTTTTTCCTAAAATTTAATATTTTTTGGTAGAAATTAAAATACTTAGTTAATATTTTTCTTTCTTGACTAAAAAATTTTGTTGTCATGAAAATTGAACTACTTATTAAGAATTCGGCTTTTTTCTTGTAACATAATATTTTCGGGTTGAAAATTCTAAATTTTTGTAGCAAATTTTTTTTCGTTACAGAAAAATCTTGTTTTGCTGAAATTTCAATTTTTTATTGAAAATTTTTCTTTATAGGATAAAAATTCAATTAGTTTATTAAAAATTAGCAGTTTTTCTAAACATTTATATATTTCTTTAAAAGTTTAACAATTTGGTTCAATTTTTGTTTTTTCTTAGATGAAAAATTTCTTTTTATTGAATATTAAACTAAAAGGTCAAATATGTGATTTAAAATTAACTTTCTTTTTGGAAATTCTACTTTTCTTTGATAGAAAATTCATTTTTTACTCTAAAATTCTGCTTACTTTGTAGAAAATTCAACTGTTTGGTTAAAAATTAATTTTTGTTGTTGAAAATGCATTCATTTAGTTCAAAATAAAAATTTTTATTGAAAATTCAACTATGTGATTGAAATTTAATTTTTAACTTTAAAATTAAATTAACTTTGATATTAAAAACTGATATTTTTTATTTACTATTTGATAGAAAATAAAGTTCTTTGTTGACAGTTCTACTTTTTTTTTGTACAAAATTTTCCTTTTTACTTAAAAATTTAACAATAGTATCAAAAACTCAGTAGTTTGGTTTAGAATTAATTGTTTTTCGAAACTGTATTTAGTTAAATTTAACATTTCTTGTTGAAACATTCATGTTGAAAATTCAACTCTTTTGTAGAAAAGTGGTATTTTTGCGCTAAGAATTCAACAATTTGGTTGAAAATAACTTTCTGGTAGAAAATTATTATTAAAAACTGTTTTTTTTAATAAAATAAAATTTTAAAAAATAAAATAAAAAATGAACTTTTTTGTTGAAAACTGAGATTTTTTGGGGAAAATTATCTCTAACTTGAAAATTCAAAACAATTTTTTGAAATTGTTTTTTTTCTATTTAAAAAAATTTTTTGGCTGAAACTTCAACTATTAAATTAAAAAATTTACTGTTTTGTTAACCAGTAATATTTCTGAATTCAAAATTCGACTGTTTCATGGAAAATTTCTATCCAAAGAAATGAATTTTCCAGAAAAAAGATAAATTATTTACCACAACAATAGAATTTTCACCAAAATACATTAATTTTTAACCAAATTCTTGAACTTTTCAACTTTTGAACTAAAAAGTAAGAATTCCTCTAAGCTTATTGAATTTTCAAGAAAAAAAAAACGAAATTTCTACAAAACAGGCAATTTTTCGATAAGAAATGTTATTTTCCACTTACAGAGAGTCAAAAAAAAAAAAAATTAATTTCCCACCAAGTAAATAAAGTTTGAAGAAAAAAATTCGTCTGAAACCAAATAGTTGAATTTAGTACCACATTTTTAACCTTCTAAACCAATAAGAAGAATTTTCTAAAAACAAGTTGAATTTTCAACAAAAATATAAATTTAGTAAATTAAAATTTAATGAAATAATTTAATTTTTGACAACACTGTTAAATTTTTTAACTTAATGACTAATTTGCTAATAAACAATTAAATTGCCAACCCAAAAATATAAATTTTCAATAATAAATGTGTTTTTTCACCCACAAAGTTTAAAAAAAAGTTATTTCCCACAAAGTAAATAAAATTAAAAGAAAAAAATTCGTTTAAAATCAAATAGTTGAATTTAGTACCACATTTTGAACCTTCTAATCCAAGAAGAAGAATTTTGTAAAAGCAAGTTGAATTTTCGAAAAAAAATAAATTTAGTAAATTACAATTTAATGTAATTTAATTTTCGATGACACTGTTACATTTTTTTAATTAAATGACTAACTTGCTACTATACAATTAAATTACCAACCCTAAAATATAAACTTTCAATAGGAAATGTAAATTTTGACCAACAGAGAATTAAAAAAAAATTGATTTTCCACCAAGTAAATCAAATTTAAAGAAAAAAATTCGTTTGAAACCAAATAGTTGAATTTTCGATGAAAACATAAATTTAGTAAATCAAAAACATAACGAAATAATTTAATTTTCGACCACACCATTAATTTTTTAAACTAAATGACTAATTTGCTACTAAACAATTTAATTACCAACTCAAAAATATAAATTGTCAGTAAGAAATGTGAATTTTCACGCACAAAGTTTAAAAAAAAAAATCTCCCACCAAGTAAATAAAATTTGAAGAAAAAAATTCGTTTGAAAATGAACTTTTTTGTTGAAAATTCGTCTTTTTGCGTAAAAAATTTAACTTTTCCTTTTAGCAATTCGATATTTGATGGAAAATTAAATTTTTGTTTGAAACTTAATATTTTAGTATTGATAATTCATCTGTTTCAGAGAAATATTGGAAAATTGAACTATTTGACTGAAAATTTAACGCTGCAGTTGAAATGATTTTTTTCCTGTAATTTAATCTTTTTTGGTAGAAATTGAAATATTTAGTTAATATTTTTCTTTCTTGACTGAAAAGTCTTATTAATTTGAAAATTAAACTATTGTGTTGAAAATTGGCCTTTTTGGTTTTAAAGTTCCTACTTATTAAGAACTCGGCTTTTTCATTTAAAATTTAACCTGTTTAATTAAAAATTAAATTTCTTGTTAAAATATTTTTTGTTTTGTTCAAAAATTTAAATATTTTATTGAAAATTTCTCTTTATAGGATGAAAATTCAATTAGCTGATTAAAAATGACGAGTTTTGTTAAACATTTATTTTCTTGAACTAGAAATTCGCAAGTAAGTGACTGAAACCATTTTGTTAAAAATTTCTATTATTGGTTTGAAAATTTATCTCTTTCGCTGAATGTTTAAAAATTTGCTTTAATTTTTTTTTCCTAAATGAAAAATTGATTTTTATTGAATATTAAACGAGAAGGTCAATTATGTGATTCTTGGAAATTCTACTTTTTTTTGGTTCTTCTGTTAAATGTTTTAACTAAATGACTAATTTGCTACTAAACAAGTTAATTACCAACTCAAAAATATAATGTTTCGATAAGAAATGTGAATTTTCACCTGAAGAGAATTAAAAAAAAATGATTTCCCACTAAGTAAATAAAATTTAAAGAAAAAAAATTCGTTTGAAACCAAATAGTTAAATTTTCGATAAAAATATAAATTTAAAAAATTAAAATTCAATGAAATAATTTAATTTTCGACCACACTATTAAAAAAATGGGTGAATTTTCACCCACAGAGAATTAAAAAAATTGATTACCCACCAAGTAAATAAAATTTGAAGAAAAAAATATTCGTTTGAAACCAAATAGTTGAATATAATACCACATTTTTAAACTTCTAAGCCAAAAAGAAGAATTTTCTAAAAGCAAGTTGAATTTTCTACAAAAATATAAATTTAGTAAATTAAAATTTATTGAAATAATTTAATTTTCGACCACACTAGTTAATTTTTCAACTAAATAACTAATTTGCTACTCAACAATCAAATTACCAACCCAAAAATATAAATTTTCGATAAGAAATGTTAATTTTCACCCACAGAGAATAAAAAAAAAATTATTTCCCACCAAATAAATGAAATTTGAAAAAAAAAATCATTTGAAACCAAATAGTTGAATTTTCGACAAAAATATAAATTTGGTAAATTAAAATTTATTGAAATAATTTAATTTTCGACCACACTAGTTAATTTTTTTTAATTGAATGAATCATTTTTCACTAAACAATTAAATTACCAACCCAAAAATATAAATTTTCGATAAGAAATGTTAATTTTCACCCACAGAGAATTTAAAAAAAAATTGTTCTCCCACCAACTGAATGAAATTTGAAGAAAAAAAATCGTTTGAAATCAAATAGTTGAATTTAATACCACATTTTAAACTTCTAAGCCAAAAAGAAGAATTTTCTAAAAGCAAGTTGAATTTTCGACAAAAATATAAATTTAGTAAATTAAAATTTATTTAAATAATTTAATTTTCGACCACACTAGTTAATTTTTTAATTAAATAACTAATTTGCTACTCAGCAATTAAATTAACAACCAAAAAATATAAAGTTTCGATAAGAAATTTTAATTTTTACCCACAGAGAATTAAAAAAAAAATTATTTTTCACCAAATAAATGAAATTTGAAAAAAAATTCATTTGAAACCAAAAAGTTAAATTTTCGACAAAAATATAAATTTAGTAAATTAAAATTTATTGAAATAATTTAATTTTCGACCACACTGTGAAAATTTTTAACTAAATGACGAATTTGCTACCAAGTAACTAAATTACCAACCCAAAAACATCAATTTTCGATTAAAAAATTTAATTTTCACACACAGAGAATTTAAAAAAAATTGTTCTCCCACCAACTGAATTAAATTTGAAGAAAAAAATTCGTTTGAAATCAAATAGTTGAATTTAGTACCTCATTCTTAACCATCTAAGCTAAGAAGAAGAATTTTCGACAAAAATATAAATTTAGTAAATCAAAAACATAATGAAATAATTTAACTTTCAACCACACTATTAATTTTTTAAACTAAATGACTAATTTACTACTAAACAATTAAATTATCAACCCAAAAATATAAAAATTTTAAACAAAAAAGTTGTTCTTCTTCACCAAATATTAATATTTCTAAGAAAATAGTTTTTTCCCTCCTGGGTGAGTAAAAGAGGTGAGGTAAACACTTGATTGAGAAGAGGTGTTGGGTTTATCTTTGCTCTTTGCTTTTATACAATGAGAAAAAGTAAAAAGGTTGAATCACTTTTGAAAAGCGAGAATGGACTTGGACAACGTGGACCTGTGCACACCAAGCGGTGCGGCGGCAGCAGCAGCAACAGCAGCAGCAGCAGCACCTGCGGTCGTCGACCCTCGCGAGCAAACGAATACCTCAGGCGCAGGACAACGGATCCAGCGACAATGACGGAATGCCATTGGACTGGCACGTAAGTCGTAACTGATACCTGTCCGAAATTTAAGACCCACTATTCGACTCAGTCAGCCTTTTCCATAGCCCAAACCGAATCGAGTCGAGTCGAGTAGAGCCGAACCAAACAGCCTAAAGCTAAACTGGTAAATGGCTAAAGCCGCTAAAGTCATTGCTTTTCAATTCAGCGAATATGCCTCCACTTCCTCCTCAGCGCCTCTTCCTGAGAAACCTTTTTCAAACTGCATCCAAACTGACACTTCACTTAACATTTTTCTAAAAACTATTTATCATTTCGGGAACAATTTTTTTATCACTGAAAAAAATTGTTGTTAATAAAAGACACAAGGAAGGAAGAAATAAAATTAAAAGGATTTTTGTCTCCCTGGAGAACATTTTTAGGGAGGGTTTAAATATCACACCTGCCTCGACATTAAAAGTCACCTTGCTCATATTTTAGAGTTTTACGAGTTTTCGAAAGAATCTTTACCTGGACAGACATAAAATTTTTTTTTAAATTTATTGATTTATTGGCCAGGAGACTTTAATCCATATTGAGTGAACCTTGATTAAATATTAGAAAAAATACGGTATTTAGGAAAAAAAAATGAATTTTCAACAAAGACGATTCCTTTTTTAACAGGAAAATAGAATTTGTAACAAAATGCATTTTTCAACAAAAAAAGGAAGTTACCTTTCCAGATAACGAAATTAATTTTTAATAAAAAAAATGCAGTAGTTAGTTTTGAACTAACAAGTTAAATTTTTTTAATACATTTTTAAGCCAAAAATAAGAATTTTCTACAAACAAATCAAAAAAAGAATTTTCAAACCGAAAATACGTGTTTTCAATAAAAGTTTTGAACTGACAAGTTGAATTTTTAATTAAATTTTCGATCAAAAAATTAATTTTTGACCATACCGTTAAAGTTTAAAAAAAAAATAATTTTTAACGAAAAAGATTAATTTTCTACAATGAATTTTTTAACTAAAACACATCCATTTTCCAGAAACAATGAAATAGTTAACTTTTCAGGCAAAAAACTAATTTTTAATATAAAACAAAAAATAAATGTTTCAACCCGAAAATAAGAATTTTTAATACAGATTTGGAACCGACAAGTTAAAATTTTTTATCAAAAATTTTCCACAAACAGAACAAAAATGGTTTTTACCAAAAAAGAATAATTTTCTACCAAAGTGAAGAATTTTCAATAAAATATATGAATTTTTAAATAAAAAAGATACTTTTTTAAACAAAAATGAAATAGTTACATTTTCGGACAAAAAATTAATTTTCAATAAAAAAAACAATTTTCAAACAATTTGTTAAAATTTTAAGCCAAAAAGAACAATTTTCTACAAACAGAAGCGAAAGGCGAAATTTTCAAATCAAAAATAGGAATTTTCGACCATACTGTTAAAGTTTTATCCAAAAAAATGTTTCTCAAGATAATTAATTTTGAATCCACAAGTTAAATTTTCAATCAAATTTTTAAAATTTTAACCTAAAAAGCAGAATTTTCTACAAACAAATGAAAGAAAAAAAGTTCAACCCGAAAATAAGATTTGTTCAAAACAAATTTGGAAACAACTTGAATTTTTTATCAAATTCTTAAATTTTTAAGCCAAAAAGAAATTTTTTTTACAAACATATACAAATAGAGAAATTTGTGAACAAAATATTAAGTTTTGACCATACTGTTTA
>JAAAKG020037171.1:0-19227 GCA_010014905.2 Druon quercuslanigerum
AACCGATTGAAAGTTTTGAGAATGAATAAAGCCGGTATCGAAACCTTGAATCCGGAACACAATTTTGCAATATATTTCGTCTCCTCCCTGCAGCTTTTTGAGCACCTTAAAAAGAGCCCTAGAGTACATTTAATATACACAAACACACACACTTTCGTGTCATTTTGCACCGTAGTCGCACTAATGTAAACCGTTGAAGTACGTATTTCGTCGTGTCCTGGCATGGTTAGGTCTATATCTTATCACAAACCGCTCCTCGAAAATCTCCCCGAACCTCCGAGCGTCTGAAACAAAAAAAAAAAATTCACTGGTTAGTCAAGAACTGGTTTTAGAATATAAAGTTTAGTGATCTTATTTAGAAACTGGAAAAGCTTGTTTTCCAGTTAGTTACGAGCTGTGATAAGGTTTGAATCAGTTTTTCACTGTTCAATAAATTATTATTATTATTATTATTATTATTCTCTTGTTAGGTTGAACCATTTGGTCCCGCACTGTGCGTTTATTTTAAAACCTCGTGCTAAAGTATCATTTAAGTCACTGGATATGAGCCAATAAAAATTTTCTTTTGCTAAGGTGGGCTTAAAATCACAGTATGAATTTAATCTTAACCAGTGACAACCGGCGGCGGCATTCGACTTCATTAGAAATACTCGCATTTCCCTGGCCGTTTGACGTGGAGAGAGGAAAACTGCAGAAAATTACTACTCGAGTTCAGCCGGTGCTATTCGCACTCGAAATGGCTGAACATCCGGACTCTACCCGAGTAAGATTAATTAAGAAACTGGATATGCTTGTTTTCCAGTTACTTACGAACTATAATAAGGTTTTAATCAGTTTTAGCTGTTCAATAAATTTTCCATAATAATTAAGTAATAATATTGTGCTGTAAATTATTTAGAGTAAGAAATTTATTATTGTAGATGGAGAGAGGTGAAGAGTGAAATTTATTAATGAAAATAGCTTCGCCTTCAAAGATTATTGAAGCATTCATGACTTGGGTAAACAAATATCTTAGTTTTCGAGATTAAGCACGAGTGGATAAGTAACTCCCTCCCAAAGATAACTTCGAGACTGATTTGAATATCGAGCTTTTCTCGACTAGCTTATCTAGTAAAGTTATAATTAAAATTAATTTTTCTCCGATTTTCTTCAAAATATTAAATTATAAGAACAGCGTATGTGCAACACTTTATTTTCAAAATTTGTTTTTCCCCTGAACAATTTTTCATTTTTCCTGAGCATTAATGTTCATAAAACTAAACTTTAATCTTGTAACATTTTTAACGTCAAATCTTTCATAAACGGAATAAAGGAATTCTAAATGAAATATTAAGTCTTAGTAATTTGTTTCAATTTCAGACAAAAAGTTAATTTTTTAACAAAATAGTTTAATTTTTAACAAAATCGATAAATTTTTAACCGAATTCTTAAATTTTTAAATATTTTTAAAGCAGAGAAAGTGCCAAACTTGTAGTTCATTACATATAAAGTAATATAATAATAAAATGAAGTTAAGATGTACCATTTTTCTTGTATTAGAAACAGTACTTACATATCAAATTAAATTGAGATTTCTCAAACCAATAGGGCGAATTTTGAACTCGTTTCTATCAAAAAATAAAATTTTTTTAAGATTAATGTTTATCAATATTTTTTAATAATAATAAATTTTAATTAATTAATAAAAAACTAATGTTATGAATATAAATCCAATAGACGAGTTTTTAACAAATAAAGATTTTTCAGTCCAAAAAATAAAAAAAAGTTCATTCAAACTGTTGAATTTTCAAGCCAAAAAAGGAATTTCTTGCAAGGCAGTTCAGTCTTTAGCCCGACGGTACGAATTTTTGAACAAAAAGTTCATTTTCAACCAAACAGTTAGAAAGACTTAACTTTTAGTTTAAAAAATAATTTTCAAAAGAAAAAAACTAATTTTTAACCATTAAAAGCAATATATTGACAAACTAGCTCAAATTTTACCCAAGTAGTTAAATTTTTAATTAAAAAAGATTCCAAAAATTAATTTAAAAAAATAAAATGAATCTACAACTAACATGATCAACCTTTAAAAAAATGATTTTTTGACAAAGTGGTTAAAAAAAAAGTAGTTGAATTTTCAGCAAAAAAATATAAATTGTCCAAAAATATTGTAATAGTTTTATAATAATAGTAATATTAATAATAATAATAGTAATAATAGTTACATTTTTAAATAAAGAAGACCAATCTTTAAAAAAATGCATACATTTTCAAACAGCAGTTTACCAAAGAACTTAATTTTCAACATAAAAAACGAATTTTTAAAATAAAAAAAGAAAATTTCAACTAAAATTATAAATCTTAACTGGATTCACAGATGAATTTTCAACAAAAATGGTGAATCTTCAACAAAAAATTTTTTGTAAGAAAATGGTTTAGCTTAGAACCAAGTAAAAAAATTCTTTTAACTCTTCTAATAAACAAAGAAATGCGCCACATTATATAAACAATTTAAAGAAAAATTCGAAAACTTTAATTAACTTACTATGTATATTTTCCAGTCGAAAAAATATTTAAATTCTAATTTTAAGGTAAGAAGTTTTATATTATTATATTGTATAATCATTGCTACCGTATATATAAGTTTAAAAAATCATCTTTAACAGATTTCTTGTAACTGTAAACAAAAACCATTAACATCTTATTCATTAACTTTGAACCACGTACTTGAACTTTTAACCTGAAAAGATGGATTCTCCACAAATAATGTAATAATAGGCACTTCAGTGAAAAAAGACTTTAATTTTTAATAGAAAACAGTTAAATTAAACCAAAAATGACGAATTTTCAAGAAAATTGTTCGATCTCAAGTCAAAGCAGATTAATTTTCAACCAGACAGTTTCATTTTTAAACAAAAAGGTTTTTATATTTATACCAAACGAGACAAAGTTTCAACTTAAAATATAATTTTCAGTTAATATTCAAATACCAGAAATCTGACTCTTCTAATATTTTTAACATAGAACCTTCGATGAATGAAGTGAAACAATTTCAAATTAAAATTTCACATTTGTTATCCTATCTAGCTACTTAAAGTGCCCCTTATCGAAATTTACTAACTTTTGTAAGCCTTTTTTTAAAGTCCCTGACTTTTTCCTAACCAACAAAATTCCGTGGTTACGGCAACCTTAAAGAAATAAAACACTAAGTTTAGATTGAAATGGTTCGGTATTTGACAATGAAATTTCTAAATTTCAACCCAAAGCTTTTCCGATTACGATATTGAGCAGTTTTCGAGCTCGTTTTCAGATTCGGCGTAGGGCGATAAACTGGAGTGAGAATAAAAAATAGAAAGGAATTGATGAAATTGTTTAGCCAAAGTCGAAGTTTGCCGCAGATCCGGAGAGCTTTGGAAATTATAGATTTTGTAATTTACGGGTTGGTCAACTACATTCTAACTGCATTCACTATAAAACGCGAGTCTGGAAATTGGGTTTCGCGCGTTGGCGTCATTACTTTGTTTATGAGGATGAAAATGCGCAGAGACAGGAAAGAAAAAGCGTCGCCGAACTGGTAATATTTACTAGGATCGAAGCCCTAGAATTTTATTGAAAGTGGAGCCAGTTTTACACATGAACGGCGCTTCACTTCCGACCAATCATCGGCCTCCAAACCCTTTGGCAGCTTACCAGTGGTTGGCCAATTAACTTTTACGCATTTTCCATCCTCGCTTTTTCTATTTTATAGTCAAGAGTTAGCAACTCATTTTTTTTCAATCTGATAATTTTATTTATTATTACTCAAAATTTTCGATACAGTCGCTCCGTAGATAAAGTCAGGCTTTATATGCAGTAATAGTCATAAATTGAAACATTTATGACTTTTTAAATACTTCTGCGAACATATAAAGTAGAATAATCATGGTAGACATTAAATAAGAAATATTTTTAAGTATTTGTATTTATTTGAAAAAAGTACCGACGATACGATTCTACATTTTTACTAAATAACAGGAAATTGAAAAGAATTTAGAAGAATAGAAAGATGTGATACCATTACTTGACAAAATATTCAAAGAAAATGGGGCCTAAACTTCATCAGTTTTATTTTTCGGCAAGATTATAAATGACTTCAATTCAAGGTTCAGGTAACTGCACAATTTTGAATCAAAAATAGATTATCAAATAAAATAAATAATAAATAAATTTAAAAATGACGTAACTTTAAGACTTCAATTTTGTAGGATTGAATTAAAAATTAAGATAATAAGTCGATACAATTAAACAATGGAAAAAATTATAACATACAAAATTAAAATTTCAGACTATGGATGTATACGATATTCAAAAACAATTGAAGCAAAATTTTTATTACCATTCAAAGCGAATGTTTAAGTTTTTTATGATACTTACATCCATTTTTCACAATGAGATAACAGTTCATAATTTAGCTTCTGTTTTAGTTTACTCAAAGTTTTCAGATTTAATTTATTTTTTAATTTTAATATTATTGCCCTTTTAACAATTGGTTGAACTCATTTTTAGTTTGTTTCTACTTTTTGGCGTATTTAGTTTCATTTTGACCAAACCACAAAAAACACAGAGCTTCAATTCCTAATTTGAAAAATTAGACAATACTGAAAACTTTGGATTAAGAAGCATGGAGATATTTCTCATTTATAAACTTATAACATGTTCAATTGTGGAAAATATAAAATAAATATTTAAGTCCCCTATTTTTTATTGCATATTCGGATTCTTTGGATAAAAATACGTATGATTTGTCTCAAACATTTTTCAAGTTTTTAATTAAAAAAAAAAAAAAATTTCGACCTTGCCCCCACCCCCACCCCAGGGGGCGGTGTAGGGAAACCGATTTTAACATCAGCGTATGTACTCCTCAAAGTGAGTAAATTTTGACTCATAACATTTTTTCATAGAATGCCTATTTTTCGAGATATTTGAAAGTTTCAACTTGAAAAAATCACCCTATATAAGGAGAAATTAGGAACATTCACAGGATTCAGTGGAAATTCCGAGCAGGGTCAGACATGACTCAGGTGAAAAACTCCGTCCTGGGCAGCCAGGCAAATATAACACAAAAGTTTGAATCCAGCTCCCTCCTTCTCTTAAAAAAATAAAAAATGGCGTGAACTGGACCATGAATAAAATGAGAACAATCTCATATCTCTCCATCAGTTACAAAAACAAAGTGGCCAAACACTTTATTTTAAAAATTCCGTGATTTTTCCCGGAATAATTTTTTCATCTTTTCTGATTATTAATATTTAAAAACACTGTAATTCTAATTTAGCAACATTTTAAATATAAAATCGTGTATAAATGGAATAAAATAATCTTAAGCTTAAATTTGTAAACTGTTAATTTATTATTTTCTTTATCCGAATTTACTGGAAAAAAGTAAAAAAGATCAAACATTTAAAACCCTTTAAATCCCTTGAAAACTTTTTAATCTCCTAAAAATGCCTTCGAATCTTTTAAAATACCCTACAATATGTCGAACTCTTTGAAATATCTTGAAATTAATGAAACCACTTAAAAATTCCTTTGAATCTTTTCAAATTCCTTCAAACTTTTATAGTCCTTTGAAATATTTTTAAATTCCTTTCAAGTTTGTAAGGTTCTTGAAAATGCCTGGTAAAATTTTGAAATGCCTTTAAATTATTGATATCAATTGAAAAATCCTTGGAATCTTTCAAAATATCACACCATTTTTTAAATTCTTAAAATCTTTGGAAATACCTTGCCACCACCCTGATAAACAAATCGACTAATGCTCAGAATTATTCTTGAATATGTCATCAATGGAAAACTAACAGCATTTTTGCATTGGGATGTGTCACCTCTGACCTAATAAAATACCAATTGCCTTTTACAAGACGGTAGCATTTGTCTGGCACTTGACATAATATATTAAACAAAGGCTAGGCAATGAAGATCTAAAATCCGTGAGGAGAATAGATTTATCAATGACAATTAGAATACACATACACATATACACACATACACATATATACACACACACCCAAACACTAAAATACACACACATAATTGGAAAGCTCTAACTACCCCCCCCCCCCCCCCTCTCGGTGTTTCTCTCTTCCTTACATCACTTTTTATTGTCCTTTTCTTTCTTCCTCTCCAACAACTCTCATTCCTACTTCGAATGTATCCATCGAATTGAGAAACGTAGGACGGTTTGATGGTTAAAGAGTGAGGAAGGAAGTAAAAAGAGAAAAAGAGCAAAGAGAGGGATATGAGTTGCGTTACGTCGTTC
The DNA here is from genome assembly GCA_010014905.2 of Druon quercuslanigerum. Classification (NCBI taxonomy): domain Eukaryota; kingdom Metazoa; phylum Arthropoda; class Insecta; order Hymenoptera; family Cynipidae; genus Druon; species Druon quercuslanigerum. The sequence continues at coordinate 6,278 of JAAAKG020037171.1, forward strand.
AAAGCATTACGCCGACTCAGGCGAAGGAGGAACTCGATTGAGCTGTTTTAACTGCGGTTTAACGGTCTGACCAGGACGACATTATGCCCCTCGATCGACGTGGGAATGAACACCCCTAGCTACATTCTTAAGTGAGATTTTTTTTCGAGCCACGAAAAACACTTTAATCATGAAAACTTTCGGCACTAGAGATTTATACGAATAAACCAGAAGGAAGTAATTTTTTTAGCAATATTGTAGGAGCTATTTGAATAAGTTGGTTAATAATGTACAATTTGTAGGCTGATCTGGAGAAAATAAAAAGGGATGGGAATTATCGAATAGAAAATGACAGAAAGGGAGAGAAATAATATAAAATGGTAATTATTTAAAGCTTGATCAATCTCAGGTCAAACAATATTGCATATTGTTTCATAAAAAAGTAAAGCCATTATATTAGGATAACCACTATTTGAAAAAAAACATATATCACTTTTCGCCACCTCAAAGCAGTTGAAAGTTTTTAAAGTTCAAACATTGAACAATGATTTCAGTGCTGATTTCAGTTAATAGGATTCTTCTTCAGAACTTTTTTCAGAGTATTTTTGATCAAATTAGTTATGTTTCGCAGAACAGAACAACACTATTTTCTTATTTATAGCACTCTTATTATATATTATTAGTCTTTATCGAAGTATACATAAGAAATTAGCAATAATTTTTGCACACATTGTTAGTTCTGAACATGATTTTTATATATATTTAATTTTTGGGTGAAAAATACTTAAGTTTTTGGGACTCCCCGAATGATAATAACTACTTCTGACGATAATACAGATTCCTAAATTACTCTTATTATAAATGTAACACCTGGCTTGAAATATAGCGAAGATTTCGAAAAAAATATTTTTTTCGATCTCTCTAAGAGCTAATTTTCAAAAGCGCCCGGCAAGTAATCAGAAGTGCTCTGGTTCGATTTCCAGTGGAGCGACTTGAGTATATCTTTTTCGAGAAAGATTTATTTTAAAGAACTTACATGATACTGTATTCATGAGACTTTACAATTTGAAAAATACAAATATTGTGCTGAAATGTTGGGAAATTGTTCAAAATTTATAATAAGAGCACCCCTGTATTTCCTACTTGAGTTCTTATTTTCTGCAAATAATGAAATTTTATTATTTCAATTGTAGCCAGGGCACTGAGGCCCTCTTCTCAGTTATATTAAAAGTTTAATCATAAAATTAGAGTACTGAATCAAAATAAAAACTCAAAAGGTTCAACAGACAAACGCTCTTTTATATGTTTTAAACCACTTCCCAAAACCTAAATAAGTATTAAAATTTTTTAAATTATAAACCCGCCGAATATAATATACTCATAAGGGTAATTGGTAGTTTCTGACGTCAAGAATTACCGACCACACCCTATGCATTTTTCTACAATTTACTTCTAAGCTAAATAAAATATCAGATAGAAAATTTTCTCAATAAAAGAAAATAAATCAACCCACCACAGTCTGCCCTGTTAAAGCTTTTACTTTGAAATTGCTTTTTATACATTTTTTAAAAGTGGGTCCCATCCTTTACTGACCAAAAATATAATCAATAATAAAAGCTGATAAAATTGATAAATTTCTTACTTATTCCAATGAGCCTTCACATACTTATAGAAGTTGAATAAAAAATGGACCTCCGCTCTATCTTAGTGCAAACATAAAGAAGTGTAACCTATCTGATCTTATGTTCAAATAAAAATTATTAGCACCGTTATTATTCGATGCTTACACGCATAGTTGTGCGTGGAAATTTCGGACTCAAGAGTGGCAGGTGGAAAAAAGTGAAATTATAACTCAGATCCATTAGTAGAAAAGGGGGCGCGTTTTAGCATCGACGTACGATTTTTCATCCCTAGGAAAGGGGGAATGGATCGTGAAGTGATCGTGAATTGGTGTTAGTGGCCGAAGTGCTGTCCGAAATTCAGCTACGTTCCATTCTTCGCGCTACTCTACATTCCAGTCAGATCTATAGGCGGCTCGTAACCATATAGAAGTGCAGCAGTAAAGATAAAATAAAAAAATAAAAATAAAAAAAATGGGGGGAAAAAATAAAGCGAAATTTACGGCGCATCGAAACCGACTCGGCGACTTTCGTCGTCAGACTCGATATATATAGTGCAAAAAAGCGCGAAAGAGAGTACACAATTGAGGCCGTTGTTATTTATTGACATGAAAAATGCAGTTTTGTTAATTACATTTATTTTATGACTGAATATGTCCTAACGAGATATTTTACTTGGAAGTAATTGAACCTGTTTGGAATTCCCATAAATTGAATATGCTTTAGTTTATAGTTTAATTTAGATTACGCTCAATTTACGGTTAGAACTAACTGTGCTTGGTTGGAATTTACATAAATTACTATAAAAGTGAACTGTAAGAAAAAGTGGTGTATCCTTAAACTTTCATTGCAGATTCATTGATGTTTAGCGTAGAAAATATTATTCAGACATATTATGCAGAGTTTCATTATAAAATAGTTAAGTGACTGAGGGTTGCTACAGAATCCCAGTTTCTTAATTGTATAATTTTCCCTGAATTTTCTCTGCCGGCTATAATTTTGTATACACCTAAAAAAAATTTTTACTAAAAAGAATAATAAGTACACATGTATTACAATTTACAGGTATTGCAGTTTCAACAAAATAGATTCATCGAAGAAAAAATCGTTTATTGATCAAATAAATAGATAAAATTTCGACGAAAACAGGTTAATTTTCAAACCAAAAAGATGATTTTTCAACGAAAGTGTTGAATTTTTAAACATAAAAAAGATTTCTTAGTCAAAAAAGAAAAATAAATAAAAAATGTGAAATTTTCAAGCCAAAAATATTCATTTTCTACAAATCAGTTGAATTCAAAACCCGAAAATATAAATTTTCTATAAGAATAATTGAATTTTCAACCCAAAAAGACGACTTTTCAATAAAAATACATGGATTTTCAACCAAATAGTTCAATTTTTAATAAAAAGGGATTGATTTTCACCTAAAAACGGGATAGTTAAATTTCCAGTTAAAAATACTTTTTTTTAAAAAAGCAATAAATTTTCGAAAAAAACAGATTCATTTTTAATCAAAGATGTTTAAAAAAAGATAAATTGTTCACAAAAGAGATTAATATTCTACTAAAAATGATGAATTTTCAACAAAGTACAAACATTTCTAATAAAATAGTTAATTTCCCCACTAAAGAAGATTAATATTTAACTTAATATGGAATAGGTAAATTTTTAGTCTAAAATGATAAATTATCTAGCAAACAAAAATGAACTTTAAAGAAACTAGTTCCACTTTCAATAAAGTAGTTTAAACACCAACCAAAAAGTGAAACTCTTAACAAAAACTGTATTATTTGCTATTTCAATAAAAATAAAATTAATTTGAAACCATAAACAGTTGAGTTAAATAAAAAATATACGAAATTTCAATAATATAGTGCAATCGTCAACCAAAACAGATTAATTGTTAAACAGTCAAATTTTTAAACCAAAGATATAAATTTTCAACAAAATAGTTGAATTTTTATATAATAATATTCATCAAAATATACGAATATTTGAATCTTCAATTCAAAATGATGAATTATTAATCCAGAATGAAAGAACTAAATTTCCAGTTAAAACTTTTTATTTTAAAACAACAACAAAAAATGTTCAAGAAACTAATTAAATCTCTAACCAAAACAAATTAATTTTCAATCAAGAAGAGTATTTATCAGCAACCTTGAGACTTTACTAATTACACACGAATCATTGCATGTTTTTTATAATTAGTTGAACTTTTTATAAATAAATTATTGTTTTATGTTATGAAAGGAAAATTGTAAGGATTTGATTAAGAGTTGAACACTTTTTTGAGGCAATAATTATACGGGAAAAGAATTGTTTCATTGCAGCGCTTTATTATGCAAATTAGCGTCGTTTGAGTCTAGTTAGTAATACTGGATAGGTATAATGCGTAAAAGTTTATTGCACTCGATAATAAATACCGATAATAAACTAAACGAGGTAGTGTCGATCGAATCGAGCAGTATACGATTTCTCAAGTTCCGTCCTATTTAAACAACACTTAAGCCAGGACGATGGAGGTAGAGCTTTTTCTCATATATGCAGACGTCGAATTTTATTACAATATTCTCTGAGGAAGGGGTTAAATGGATAGTAACAAATTACGATTTCGAAATTAAAATCGATTTTTGTTTTTGAAAATAAATGTACTGCATCGGTAAATTATTAGCGCTAATTTATTTGAAAGACAGTTCTCTGCACTACTATTGTGTACAAATTTGATTAATTTATATTCAAAACGTTTAAAATTAAACCTTTTTTTAATTAAAAGCATTTAAAATTAAATAATTTTGGATTAAACATATAAAATCGTTTAGTTTCGATCTAAATTATTTTGAATTGTACCACACATCTTCAGAATACGCGCCTTAACTTAAACGGCAAACCATGTCTAATTTAAACGTTCAAAATTTTAATCACTAATTTAAGTACTTCAAAATTGTAGAATGTAAACTGAAAGGTTTTCAAAACCTAAATATTAAAAAATTTAATTTACGTTTTCAAAAAAAAAAAAAAATTGTAAAAATTGTACAATAAAAGAAGGAAACGTTTAAGACAATTACAATTACAATTTAATGCTCATACATATTCTAAATTTAACTATTTCACTATCTAATAACCCAAAATTGAAAACTTGAGAACTGAATGATTCACAAACTTTTAAAATTAATTAAAAATTAATTAAATATAAAACATTAAATTATAACAACATACATGGCCCCCATCCGAGCAGAGCCGAGAAAACGCCTGCTTAACGTCAGTCAACGAACGAGCAACCCTAAAAAGTTTCATCTGTCTAAGTGGACATTAATAAAACCATACTACCATATTACCATAATAAAAAAACTTGAATCAATTTGAAAACATTAATTACATTATTATTTAAAATTATATATGTAATTTCAAATTGGGATGATAGCAATATCTTAACGCTGCTAAACGTATCAAAATTTCGGTACAAATAGCCGGATTTTATTGATAAAAACAGCGAGAGTATGGACCACGACTATTATATGGATTGAAAATATTTGGTTGCCGCAACCAAATTTTTTGGTTCTTCTAACTAAATCTTTTGGTAGATGAAATATCTAGTAAATGCAACTAAAAATCTGTTCGAATCGATTAGAGATTTAGTTAAATCCATCAAATTTGCATGTGTATTCAAGGAAAAAGTTTTTTTGATTTAAGCTAACTTTTCTTCTGGGCGCAATTTTTTAAAAATTTGAGTTCGTTTCAAATTAATAACTGTGCAATTCTTATTTATGAATTAAGATTTAAAACCTTAACTTACAAATTAATTTTTTCTGAATAAAACAATTAAAATCGTAACGTTTAAAGTATAAACTTAGCAGTTTGGAATTCCAATTGTTTAGTGTGAAATATCTGATTGAAAAATTTTATAATAAACAAGAGTCAAATATTACTAAACATCGCAAAATTTTTCATTTAAATTAAAAAATTTTCTTGATGGATCGGTTAAAACTGGAATATTTTAGACTATAAGAATATTTGAATATTTGAAATTGGTAATGTACACTTAAAAATGGAGATTTAAATTGGAAAATGTTAAAAATAACAGTTTTTAGAATTGCGCATTGTAAACTGAATGACTTCATAATGGAAAAAATTAACAATTAAACCTGATATGTAAAGAATTATTAAAATCCACTTATGTTAAATATTTTAAGTGTTTGGGTAGATTCTTCACCTAAAAATTTGTAAAATGTCCGGTCAAAAAATAAATTCGCTGTCATTTCCCGACTATTTCCCAGTCCAGCAGCCACTTTGCTCGCTTATTTTAAATTTCCTTCAAAAGTTTTATCACTGTACAAAAGTCTTGAAAAATTCAAGATGATTTTCTCACAGATTTTGGGTTGATACGAATTCTTGATTGTGGAAGAATCTAAAGTGTGAGCATAAATGGTTGGTTGGCTGCTAAAACACACGTAGGCCAGATAAATATGGGTGACATTGCACGTGCCAAGAATGTACGAGCGTGGGTGAGATCGTAATTTCGAGTGCTACCAATTTTTTTTAATGAATCGTAACCAAAAGCCAGTACAATAAATATCGTCCATTTTCACGTTACACGGTACATTGTGAAACGTAACTCAACTTTAATTCAATTGGCATCGTATTTTTACTTCTCTCTACTCAAAATACACCCTGTTGAAAGTTTTTTGACATACTGGTTTTATACTACTCTCACTAAACAATTTTTAACCAAATTTAAAATATTTTCCTCAACCCTCTACTAAAAAAAGCTCTGAAAAAGTAAACATGTATTACTTTTGTGACAGATTAAAATATATTGTAAATTGGCTAGTTTCAGGATGGCTACAAAATCCCATTTACAACATTTTCTGACATTACCTAACTATTCCCTGACAAGTTTTTTATTTTCCTTGACCGTTATCAAATTTTTTAACTTCTTCCCGGTCCGAAAACATTTTTCACGGTCATTGAAATTGAAAAATTCGAGCTTTTAAAACTGTAATTATTTCCTTTAAAGTAGTCAAAATTAAACTGTAATAGTAAATTCAAAAAGGAAGGTTTGAAAATGAAGAACTAAAATGGAAAATGTATAGTGAAGTTATTAAGAAGTCACTCAAATGTGGTTGAATACGATTAAATTCTACGCACTTCAGATAACTTATTCAAATGTCAGTTAGCCTTCCTTTTGAAGCGTATTTTCAATTACGTATTGTAAACTGATAGATTTTTTCGGTAGATTTTTCTTCTACAAATTCGTAAAATTCCCGATTAAAAAATTAATTGACTGTCATTTTCTCCGGTTTTCACGGCTATAACAAATTCTCGGCCATTAGCCTGGCTTCATAGTATAGTGAGCACCCTGAAACTTAAAATTCAGTATATCAAAAATTTATTTACTCTTTTAGATTTTCCCTGCAGTTCCCAGGCCAGTTTTAGATTTCCTTGCTCTCTAGAATGCCCTGACCTGTAAGCAATCCTGTATATTCATATTATTTACTCGAAACCATCATGACATTATTTTAATACTCTTCTTCAGGTTTTAAAATAAAACAACAAAAAGAAGATACAGAGTGCAGTTTTATTATTTTAAAATCCAAACTAAGTCCCGGTCGTATAAAGCAAGAAGTCGTTTTTAAAGTGATACAGGAATATTCGCCTGTTCGTGCAAAAGTAACGGTCGTCTTAAACGAAAGCGCGCTTCGATAACCGGATGCATTTTTAATATGATCTTCAGAGGGATGAATACGAGTACTCAGTACATACTGCGATGTCTTTATTTTTAAAACGTGAAGCATCATAAAGTCGTAAACGAATATTTTGTATTATCCTTTCATATTATATTTTCCACCCAGAATATTTCTTTAACGGATTACCCTTAATTTCAGTCAATATTCCTTAAACTGCAACGTGATTATTAATGTGCAAAGGATTGAATTTCGTCTTTTGAACAATAAATAAGACCTGATGTATTATCTAAATGAAGCAATACAATGCAAGAATTTAAAAGAACTTTTAATAAATTCAGAAAATTATTCTTTCTAACCCGATATAATTTTAAATCAGAAGTTAAATACCAAAAAATGAATAAAATTAGGGGTAAATATTGAGATGAGAGAATTTTATTACTTTGTATTTTATATCTTTGTATTATTTGTTTCGTTTGGGTACATTTAATTGGTTTGTTAAGCAAAATTTAAACACATCGAATCGGAAGAATTTTGAACTGCCCAGTTCGAATGGAATTATTTTCAAACTAACTCAGCGCGTCGAAAGTCTTTCCGAAAGACTTTCAGATGGGTACATTGCAATCATTTTTTTCGATTCAAACTGAGCGCGTCGAATGTCGATTTAACAGATTTTCGAGTTATTCAATTCGAGTGAAGACCTGAATCGAAAAAATGAGGTTTTTGAATTCGTTTGGAAAACTTTTTGAACTGTATAATTCGAATGAAAAACTGAATTAAAAAAATTAGTGCGTCGAATTCACGAACTGCCCAGTTACATATGCCCAGTTCAAATCGAATTTTTTCCAAACTAACTGAGCACGTTGGAGGTCCACTCGGAATACTTTCAAACTGTCGAATGCAAATCGTTTTTTTTTCGATTCAAGCAGAGCGCGTCGAAACTCGAATCGAAAAATATTCGAGCTACATAATTCTAATTAAAATCTGAATCGAAAAACTAAGAGTATAGAAAGTCAATTTGGAAGACTTTTAAACGGTACGGCGAAGTTGTGCCCTTGCATCGATTCTCCAAAGCATATTTTGTCCCAGGCGCAGTTAACTTCAGACTGAAATTTATCGGGCACGCATTATGATATCAGTGAAAAGCATATGTTATGAAAAAAGTGATGAAAGCCGGTAAAGAAGAGCTGGTTTAAATGGCCTGGATCAACTGATGGGAGTAGCAGGGAAACCAAACGCATTAAAGGCATAAGAAATACAATTATGTACAAATAGAATATATACATGATTTGTCGTTTTATATTAGACTACCCTTTTGTAGGATATCATGAATATGTTTTGCAAGAAAAGACGAAGTGAAAAATAAAATATGCAATTCTTCAATAAAAACAATATTTAATATGACTTATAAAATTTAGAAATGATGCAATCTTAGATTTTGTCTCCCTTTTCTATTCAAAAACTATTATTTCTTGATAGAAAAATATTAAACAGCCAATAAATTTTACTAATAATGTATTTTTGGGCTATTTTCATTGTGAAATGAATATTTTATGATAAGAAAAGGCTAAATTAGGCTATTTCACCATACATGTATGTGGAAATAGCCGACGGTAGCTTATTTCGACATACAGTTATGGCCAAATAAGGACGGTATGTTATTTCGCCCTTGCGGACTGTATGCAGGAGGGGTGACGGTCAAAATAATGAGAGTAAGTTGTTTATTATTATATGGTAGATTACAATTAAGAAATTAATCATTACAAAAGGCATCTTAATTGAACTAAATATAGTAATACTTTTAATGGAATTTAGGTTATGTAACTCACTTTCGATAGGAAATAAATACATTATAATGGAAAAATTCTAAATTTAGAAAAAAATAATACTTTGCTGTTATCACTACGAGCGAAGCATTTTAATTTAAAGATAATTAGATTAAATTGTTCATAATGTTCTCTTAGCTTAATGTTACGAAGTTCCAGATTTTTCTGAAATGTTTACCTGTGATTCTTGTTGGGGTTCACTTATTATTTGTTCATAAGTAAGAAGTCCAAGTAAACCTAAGGATTTCAGAAAAACTAACCTCACTAAGTGAAACGTAGACAAAAAGTTTAAGAGTCACAAAAACCGCAACATTTTAGCACTTATCTAAAAGAAAATATAATATATAACATAATAATAGATAATAAATAATAGATAACAATTATAAATTGTTTAAACAATAATGTTTGTGAACACTGATTATTTATTACTTTACTAAGTAAAAAGTGGATAAACAGTTACACATTTCCGAAAAAACCGCAACTTTCTAACATTATTCAAATTGAATATTATTGATAACAATATAAATAAATTGCCTTAACAATTAATTTATTAACTTTGATTCATTATTTAACTCACTCTAAATGAAAATTGGACAAACAGTAGACAATTCTTGAAAAAAACAGCAATTTTCTAGCATTATTCTAAGAGAAAATTGCTAAAAACAATTCATTTGTACTATTAACTTATCATTATAAACTGGTATTTTATTTACTAGAAACAATTAGCATAAGACATGGAAAAAATCATAGATAGCGCTGAAAACTCGCAAGTCCCATTTTTTCACTCATGGCATTTTTTGGCACCCTAGAAACAGATTTATGGGGGGGGGGGGGGCGTTTTACATAAAAAGTAATTATTCACTTCTATTCTATAGATGATTTTAAAGAGAAATCTTGAGTTTCAGTGCAATTAAACTAATATTAACGATTTTGAATAAAATTGAGAAAAAAACGTATTTTTAGGTATTTTACCTCTAAATATTATTTTTCTTCCAAACAAAAACAATGGATTTATTTTTTTGTGGATTTGAACAATCTTCTGGGCGATGTTCATTCAAATTCGAGACAAAAAAATGGTAACATCCCAATCTGCACTCATAGAATAGAAATGACTGAATTATTATAAACAGTTTCTATAAAAAAATGTCACCAGTGGTTGTTTCTCATAGAAAAAATTGCTTGACGCTAGTAGCTATTGAAAGAATTCTTATTTTAATATACTCTATCTTACCTAGCCCTAAGTCTCGGTAAATATGTGTTGGGCCCAGAAAGAAGAAGACAATTGAAAAAAATAGTTATTTAACAATGTAGACAGGCTTATTTAAACACTTTGTTACAATGTCAGTTTTTCAAATCCCTGACTGAAAAGAGAGTAGCTTTTTCCCCGATTACCATAATACCCTTAATCTATCTTAATGAAACTCCATTATTTATAACAACGTTGTCTTCGTTTAATCAGTCGAAGTTCTAACAATAGATCAGTCTCACAAATAGAATGATTAATACTGGCATTTGTTTTAACTATTTGGGATGGTTAACGACAAACAGTCTTTCCTATTCTTACTTTAATCGTAAATTAAATAGTTTTACAATCGTTGATACCTCCATCGAAATACAATTCCATCTAAATCCGTAAGAATAAAGATTCCGGTGCCGGTGCGGCGTACCCGAGAAAAAAAGTGAATTTCGAATGGTTTAGGAGCTTGCGCAGCGTACCCGAAAAATAATAAATATCACACGTTAACGACAAACAGTCTTTTCTATTCTTACTTTAATAGTAAATTAAATAGTTTTACAATCGTTGATACCTCCATCGAAATACAATTCTATCTAAATCCGTAAGAATAAAGATCCCGGTGCCGGTGCGGCGTACCCGAGAAAAAAAGTGAATTTCTAATAGTTTATGAGATTTCGCAGCGTACTCGAGAAGCAATAAATATCAAATATAATCGGAGCCTAAGCAGCGTACCCGAGAAATGGCAAAAGCAATATCAATTAGCCTAGAAACCTTTTCATTGGGTCCAGTTGGGTCTCGCCTTCTTATAGAAAGTCCAGTTGTGGTAGACTGCGGGAAAGTGACTTCGACGCCACCTAGTGTTATTTCGCGCAACTACACTAATGCCCTCTCGCCTTCCGTATAGCTTCACTCGAGTCGAGCTTTGCCGGTGTACTCGGGCTGCCTTATCGCAGGCGTTGACAAAAGTGACCGTTTCACTATGATTATTCATAAGTCATAATTTACAACAAAAAATGAGCATAATTTAACATTTATTGTTTATTTAAATAATTTTATAAAAAAATTCACCATAAATGAGTTTTTCTTATAGCTATGTTGATTTTTCTGAAACTTCCAAAATTGTAGTAATATTTTTAAGATTTTTCTAACTTTGCATACATGCTTGAAATTAAATAGCTTTACTTGAAATTGGACAATTTTAAGTGAACTTACGTTTTGATGTTCTAAATGGTTAATTGTTTAATTTGTAACTCAGATTTCATATTGTTTAACTTATATCTTTTTTAAGTTCAATATACTTAGTTTTAAACATTTGAAATTATTAAGATAGTTACCATGATAAATATTATATCTGAAAAAATAGTTTTTTATCATTCGCACAATCACAATAATATCACTGATCAGTTTCTTACTACTTTTTCTTAACAATTGAAAAAACTGTTTAATTTTAACTAATGATAGCTTACTTTTTCAGGCGAAACATTCTCTACAACTTTACGTTTTAAATTTAGAAAGTGAATTTTTCTATAACTGAAATCGTTAAAACAATTTTTTTCAAGGAAGCATTTCCTAACAAATAACTATATTTGCAGGTTATTAACTTATTTTAAAAATTGTAAACGAAAAAGTTTTTGGAAATGTTTCTTTAGAAAAAATAAGCCAGGAATTACTAAAATTCAACACCTTTTAAAACATGGACGAGAAGCAACAGCCACAGAAAATGCATTTACACAATATTTTTATAAAATAATTATTTATTACAAGCTTTAAACTTACTTGTTTCATTTGACTTAAATTTCCGTATAATTTCAATTCTAAAAATCATAGAAAACTTTTTTCTTTCAGAGACCAGAGGTGAATTTCAAATCGTAGAATCTCTTGGAGACAAAATATGTTGTGTTTTAAAGAAAATATGTCTCCGTACCAGTTTGCCTTCACCTTTAGTTCGCACTTCAGATCAGGATGTAAAGCAGTAATCGCACTCGTGTCTCGCTCCTTTAACCGCGTTTTCTGCTTCACCTCTTACATTAATCATTGGCAATAAAGAAGTGTTTACTGTCATTATATGCATATTTACGTGAATCTTCGGACTGCGTAATTCTCAGTGCGATCGCGTTTTACTATCTCATTAAAATCGGCTGCATTTGATATCAGCACTTGTCGCGAGACATTTAAAAATTCTTAAGGTTACAGACTTTCTATATATTATTATGAAGATATATATGTAACAGTCTAGAAATTTAATGAAGAAGAGCAGGATTGGGAATAAACTTTATACTCTTTTTAAAAAAATATGATAGCAAGAAACAAGTAATATTAATTTTATTACTCTTTACGAATAATAATAATCTTCAATGAATTATATCTGTCCAGAATGAAGATCTTGTATTTCTATACATGCTTGAAATTCTTTTGTTTTGAAACTTTCCACATATAGAGTGAAACTTAGATTTTCGTAATTTATTAATTATAAGTATAAATATCCCAGTGGGCACACACGTTAAATAACATCATTAGAACGGCTCAAAAACTTCCTAAGTCAGTCCAAATAACGTTCCATAAACATACAATGTTCCAGAGACGTTTTAAAGACGTATTTCGA
>JAAAKG020037182.1:0-17585 GCA_010014905.2 Druon quercuslanigerum
CACTAACCCCGTCTTCCTCATATTGCAGTTCCCCTTTGCCATTTCTCACGTTGACAGATTCTGTACTTTTAATTCCCCATTGCTTTATAAAGTAGTTTCTTGCATCCTTCAAAGTCGTTTTCTTGTGTGAAAATCTTACTCAAGCAATAGTAAACGACATTGCTCGATAAAAAGTATCATATTCGTGTTGCGCACTTGAATTTCAAATAATGAACATTCAGATAAGATAAAGATGTTCATACTTAATTCAAACAAAAAATGAGATTGAGGATGTGAATGCTAAATACTTTATCTATACATAAACTGGCAAAATTATTACAATTTATATTTTTACAGATGCCACAGCATCCTTAAATTGCAGAGATTCACACCTTTGTGTTCGGTAAATATCACTTCGCGAGTTTACAAGTTTGAATTCAGGTTTTGAGAAAATATTAAAATTAAAAAGAAACATCGAAATCTGGTTATGACTCCACCAACTTTTATTGCAGGCTGGCGTTAAATCTTTATAGAATTTTCACATAATCATTGCAATGCATGGCAATTCATACTTGAAAAACCGCTGGCCATATTATTCTAATTTTCTAAACGCTTTATTCACACTTGTATAATTTTTAATTCAGCTGTTGTAGTATATTTCAAAAATTTTAAATTTTTAGTTAGAATGTTAGCTTTTACGGAGAAACCAAAAACTAAGCGTTCTGTACGAAACTCAATGATACAAAATTTGTATGAGTATGCACTCTTTTTGTCAGCCCAACTTTTGTTTATTCATGTTTTTTCATAGCTTGCGTCGTTTTTCCAAATATTTAACTGTTTTTATTTCAAAATTTTTTACGATTTAACCAAAAACTGTTCATCAACAGTACCAGATTTATTTTCATTTTCGTATCTGGGGCAGTTTTACCGCAAAGTAGAATTTTTGATTTGTCATTATTTTTTATGCGACCAATGTTGCATTGTAGATTTAAATTTGAAACAGAGTTCTTGAAACAAAGTTTCGGTGAGACTGGTTATTAGTTAAATAGAATATTTTTGTAAATACCTAATACCAGTGTTTTGATGTAAGAATACGACAGAGGTCTCTGTCCATTAGATTGTCGATAAGTAGAGAAACTACTATATCGTAATCGACTTTTATGACGCAAAATTAATTAAAAACGCGAGAAAAATAATTTTTTTTTAAATTCACTCCGGGCTGAGTTTGAACCAACAACCTCTGCAATGCATATGAGGTGCGCTGCAAATTGCGCCAACTCAACAGATTGGAAATGTTTCGAAAAAATTAAAAAAGCTGTTGCAATAAGCTTGTACATCACAAGATTAAGTAAAAAACTGATAATTAATTTAGTGAGTTAGTTAATTAGTTAATTTAGTTATTCAGTCAGATAATTTAGTTAATTTATTATAGGAAGTTAATAAGACTTCTATATTAGTACATTTTTAATTGAATACTCATTATTCAGATCGAAGGAGTAGATGTCAATTTTTCGACAAATGCCAAACTATATACTTTTGTATATAGTTCACTGTTTTTATTATTACTGCATATATTAACCGATTTTCATGAATCTTTTGTTTATTTGCTTTAAATCATGTCAATAAACTAATTCTGCTAATTAAAGTTGGATCAATCCATGCCATCCTGATTTCAGTTTTTGTAACTGGTCTGAATATCATGACAATGAAAAAATAATTATTCACAAGCAACTCAATGTGCTCCAGGGAGTCTGCCTTGTGAGTTTTACGAGGGTCGATGAAGAGTTCTGCGAGAATACACACTCGGCTACACTAAGCGACACTGCAATTTTAATCTATTGTTCTCTCCAATTTGATTATTAAACAAAATAAAAACATTTTATTCAAAAACCGGCTTCATCCATGCCGAGAGAGTAATAGTTAGATGACGTCTACAACAAATCAGACAAAAATATTCAAAATGGCAGACAGAATCTTGCATTGCTTTTTATAACTACAATAAATCCCCTTAAGGTAGTTGTCGTGCCCAAAGTCTGAAATCTAAAAAAAATAATTTTTCTATAATTTTGAGATTGAAAATATAAAACTGATGCTTTTTCAACAAAAAACTATTATTTTTATAAAAAATGTTAAAATTCACAAAAAACATTAATTACAACCATGTTCTTTGCAATTTAATTTTGTTCTGACTGTCGCTTTTTACAAAATTATGCGAAATGGTTGCATTTTAATAAATGATGGCTTATTTTATCCAAGAAAACATTCGCAACAACTCTACTGCTTATAATTTTGAAAGTGAATTTTTGTATGGATGAAATTGTTAGAACAATTTTTTTAAGAAAAGATTATTTAAGCAAATAATTATATTTTAAGATTTTTGAGTTTTTTTAAAAATGGGAAACAGTAAAGTTTTATTGAATTTTTTCCCTGAAAAAAATAAACCGTCATTTATTAAAATGCAATTATTTTTCAAACATTCGTAAGAAGCGACGCTCAGGAAAAATTCAATTGCAGGAATCAGCATTGTTAAAGTTGTAAGGTTTGTATTCATTCAGGAAAATGAAAATATGTTCCCCTAAATTAAAAATTTGTCTTTTGAAATATAATTTATTTGGAGGGTAACGAAATTATTTGAGTATGACATATGACACACACACAGTAACATGTATCCCTTCATTATTTTTTTGAACATTTTTAGCTATTTCTAGCAGAGTAAAAAAGAAACTTTTAAAGTCGATAAATTAGAGATCACGTGACCAAGCTCGGAATAAATTTTGGAATGTAGGAAATATAGGCCACGTGATTTCTACTTATTCGACTTTGCAAATTTTATTGTTTGTATTGATTTTTTACAATGCCTAGACGATTTAGTTCAAAATTTGTTTCATTGTTCAACATATGCGAATCAAAAAATCTGAAATGCATCAAACCAAACATTACCTGCAAAGTGCTACAGCCATATGCAATTATAAATAAATTTCATTTGAACATAAAAAAAAATTGCATAACCGAGAACTTCTTTGGTCACATGGTCACCGTAAAACATGTCTATAATAAATTTAATAAAGAAGTGTTAAGAGGGAGAATCTGATGCTTCGGATAGCTAATGGAAGAAACACGTTAAAATATATGATATATTGAAATTATATCAACAAGGATGATTTTGCCATTGGCGGATGTGATTGTATATTATGGATTGCTAGATTAGAGGCATCCTTTACCCCCCCCCCCTCCCACATGTATGGATAACAGCTTGTCAGTGAACAAATCGTTCCGGATCGACCATGCCAGCGCATTGTCAAGGTGGAAATATAGAATACTCAAGCTATATTGGCTTTTCGTGCGCAAGCGGACAATTTATATAGAAGCTAACAATTTATATGGAAGGACTTAGCATGAAAGCTGACCAACACAACAACCATCCTTGATACTAAACTTTCGAGCACCTTACTATATAGGTTCATCATAAGGACTCATCAATGTGGTATTATCTAAATCATATTACATTGCTCTCAGCAGAGAACATTTTCCAATAGTCTACCTCAAAAGCTTATTAGCTTCTCATAGGATAGCACTAAAATACTGACCACTAATATTCCCTAACTTATAAACAAAAATGGTATAAATTTAATCTTTGAATTGTATAGATGAGACTACCCTACAGTAAATAATCATCATCTGAAAGCATAGATGGCTACATAATAAAGAAGTGTAACTTTGGCATAAAATTCATAATCAGACTACACTCAAAAATAAAGAAAATTGATACTAAATTTCGGGGAAGATTATGATATTAGAAGCTATAAAGCTTTTAGACGGTTTGCAATAACTTTATTGAAGAGGAAATCAAACCTTTTGCCTTCCAAACAATATGTCTATTAATCTAAAAACATTGTTTTTTAGTCATTTTTCTTTTTTTTAAACTAATAGCAAGTTAATTGTGGCTTTTTAATTATCATACATCATCCCTCTTTTCAAAAGTCCCCACCCTATAAAAAATGTGATGAATTTTTATACCTCATCAATGTTTCAAATAATTCTGGCACAATCTGTCTCCCTTTACAGAAAAATAAAATAACAATTTAATTATTTTTCATTGAAGAGCTTGAACATTAAACCAAATAGTTAAAACCTTATACAAAGAGATAATTTTGAAACAAAAAAAATTAACTTTCCAGCAAAAAACGATTTTTTTAAATCAAATAAACTCATTTTTTCAAAATTTTTTTCTAAATTTCCACTAAAGGGATGAATCTTTACCAGATATATACTTACAAAGTAAGTCAACGTTCAAGCACGTACCCCAATTATCGACTAAACAAATTAATCTTGATTCTAATAGATTTTAACTAAATAATTGAATTTGTAACGAAATAGTAGAAGTTAAAACTAAACAGTTGGATTTCCAAGCAAGAAAGATGAACTTTTAATCAATAAGAAAAAATTTTTTATCAATAGAGAAGAATTTTCACTAAAATATATTGATTTTTAATTAAACTATTGAGTGTAAAAAATTAAAGGATTCATTTTTAATTAAAAATATCGCTTTTAAACAAAAAAGGAATATATTACAATGGAATAAATTATTAGATGAAAAAACTAATGCTCAACAAAAAAAAGGATTTTCAACAAAAAACCTAAATTCTTAACTAAAGAAATTAATTTTACACTAAAAAGGTAAATATTAAAAAAAGATTTACCAACTAGTCACTTTTCTAACGAACCAGATAATTTTTTACCAACAAAATTAATCTTCAATTAAAAATGATAAACTTTCAACAAAAGACATGACTTTTCAATCAAAGATCTGAATCGACAACCAAGAAAATAGATTTTTAACGATATAATTCGACTTTCAGCTAAGAAGTTTATTTTTTGACCAAAGAAGATGACTTTAATAAAATAGCTAAATTCTCAATCAAATAATTTAATTTGCAAGGAAGTAGAACATTTTTTAAATAAAAAAGGCGAATTACGCACCTTATCGAAACATTATCAGGAACAAATTTTTAGTTCTTTTTGGGATAAACAACTTTCTTCCATTTATTCTGGATGCACTTTCGAATAGCCGAATTCTCCGATTTTTTTTAACTCCGCATACTTATGTACTTTGATGCGCTGATTACAAGTTTTATAGTGAAAAGTGGTGACTGGGCCATCTTCATGGTGAAACCATGAAAAAACCATGAGAGTCATAGTTTCGTTTATCTAAGCCATTATGCAAAATTTCATAAAATGTTTTTTTCAAATGTTGTAGCTCCCAATGAGGTACATATCTTTTGTTCTGAATATTTTTTGCTGCGAGTAATAGATTCCGAGAAAATAAATGATTTATCGATTTTCATCTAAAAGAAAGCCATAAACATAATGGATTTTTTAGTTTATCTCAGCTAATACACAAAATTCTGAAAAAAATTTTTAGACAAAGTTGTAGATCTCATTTAGATACAAATTTACTTTTTAAAGCCTTGTTTTATAGGGGTGATAGTTTTCGAGACAATTAGTGATATATCTAACGATCAACTATTTCGGTACTGTACGTTACCGTGGCAACAGGCTCTAAGTGACGACAAGAGTAAGGCACCTCAGTGACTAATTGCAGTAATAATGTTGGTCAAATACCTTACATTTCCCCTACCCATTTCCAGCTTGTTGTGGGAAGCGGAAAGGCACCCCTGTGACTGGCTACCGAAATAATGTTGGTCAAACCCCTACTCCTTTTCTAGATCCTCTTGTTACTGGTAACAGAAATAATGTTGTTACACCCTTACCCTTTTTCCAGGTCCCATGGGGATAGAAAGGTACCCCTGTAAATGGTCAAACAAATAATGTTGGTTAAACCCCTACCCCTTTCCTAACTACCTTGGGGGGGGGGGGGGTCACACTGACTGGTCACAGAAATAATATTGTTCAAATCCCTACCTCTTTTTCAGGTCCTGTTAGAAAGTGGGGAGGCACCCCTGTGACTGGCTACCGAAATAATGTTGGTCAAACCCCTACTCCTTTTCTAGATCCTCTTGTTACTGGAAACAGAAATAATGTTGTTACACCCCTACCCTTTTTCCAGATCCCATAAGGATGGGAAAGCACCCCTTTAACTAGTCAAACAAATAATGTTGGTCAAACCCAACTGCCTTGGGACACGAAAGACCCTTCTGCCTGGTCACAGAAATAATCTTGGTCAAAACCCTACTTCTTTTCCAGATTCTGTTAGGGGGCGGGAAGACACTCCTTTGACTGGTTACAGAAATAATGTTATTAAACTACCCATTGGTTGTTAAACCCTACCATTTTTCCAGGTGCCATGAGGGTGGGAAGGCCCCCACGTAACTGGTGAAACAAATAATGTTGGTCAAACCCATAGCCCTTTTCCTTGTCCCGTGGGGGCGGGAAGGCACCCCTGTGACTGGTCACAGAAATAATTTTAATCAAACCCATACCCCTTTTCCAGGTCTCGTTAGGGGGCGCAAAGTTAGGGGCACCCCTGTAAGTTGTCAAAAATATAATGTTGGTGAAACCCCTACCTCTTTTATGGCCTTTTTTTAATGAAAATCGATTATCACTAATTTTCTTAAAAATTGTTAGTCTTACAAAAAAATGTATTCCACAAAAAATGTGTATTTGGATGACATCTATAACTTTTGTTCAGAAGATTTTACGAAACTTAGCATATTGGCTGAGATAAACTCAAAAAGCCATGTTTTTTATGGTTTTTTCATGAGTTTACCATGAAAATCGCCTTGCCGATAATTTTAACTATCATATTCGTAATCAGCGTGTAAAAATACATAAGTACACGAAGTTTGAAAGAAATTGGAGAAATCAGCTATTCGGAACTTTATCCGCTAATTCATTTTTTTTTTTGTTCTTGGACGGATTGATTCCAAAGTTGAATTTTTTATTTTTCATTATTTTTGTGCAATAAAATTGTTTAATTCCAATTTTTCAAGAAAATGAAAACGTTGTTATTAAACCTTGTGAGTCTTTAAAAAAAGAAACGTTTTTTTTCTTCTGACTTTTTTCCGTATCGTGCCCTGTTTCCCTTAAATCTTCATTTTTCGTTTGTCTTTAGTATTTTGAAATTTTGTGTTTTGTATTTTGTTTGTAGTTTGGAAATTCTATTACTTTTTCTTTTTTTCAAAACAATAGTGGTCACGATAAAATGTTAGAATTTTCGAGCAATATGAACAACCGTACATAAAATTTTTAAGTTTTGAAAAAACTGTGGTCGAAAATTTTGAAAATGCTTTTGAAAATATCTGGTTAGCGCTGTTTCCCTTTTTTTGGGGTCTTAGCAAAGTGTATCAAAGCTGTGTACCTTTAGTTGATAGACTAAAACTGCAGATTAAAGACTACAGACAGACAGATAGAAACATTAGTGATTAACACCGATTAAGGTAAATTTTACATAAAACCAATACCTTCTAATTATGATCCGAATGAAAAAATTAACTTTTAATCAAAAATAGTTCAATTTTCTTCCTAGGTTCTATCAATTCAGTTTGCATTTAAGCAGAATAAAACGAACACATAAGAAAGTTTCTTCAAAACAGGTGGAAAAACAAGAGTTCTACAAGAAAGGGTTACCTTCATTGACCCCGCCCCCACCCTTCCCCATTACCAACCGAGGTTTTTGTCTACCCCCCACCCCTCCTAACCAACGCTTTCAGATTAGAAAAGTAGTTTATGGAAGGCGGCCACTAAAAAAATTAATAATTAAGGCAACTAACTTATTATTAATAAAGCATTAATCATTGGTTCTTACAGCTATGTAGTTAATAACGCCGACTAAACAAATAGTCAGTATAGGAAGCCGCTGAAGTACACGAGAATAATTTAAATTAGTCTCATTTTAGTCATTAGAGCTACTAATAAAGTTGTCCGCTGTTCAATTTATTAGATACCATTATTGAATTTGAATATTCAATTGGTTGTATCTAGTCCTCCCACCAAATTAGGAAACTTGGAAAAGGAGATGGACTAGTTGTCCCAGAAATTCACGAAGTCGTAAGTTTTAGTACTAATTGTAACTTCAAAAATGCGTTAAAGCAATTATTTGCAGATTTTTTCTTTTATACAGCAACATCTCAGTTAGAAAAATCTCAATAGGCTATAGCGACTTTAATGTCCCGACAGAATATGTCTACATGTCACTGTGCTTTTTCTAATCCAGATTTCGATAGTATATACTGAAAGTTGTTTTAGTTAGTCGCTGTAACATAATAGAAATATTTGTAAATAATATTATGTTAGTAGACATGACTAAATGTATTAGTAATTTCAATTACAGCTCTAAATTTGATAATTTGCTCTAAATTTGCAATTTTGCATTATCAGTTAAATTCTACTAATTGTTGTAGCTAGACCTGAGGTACTGATAATTCGTAGAAAGTGTACTGATTTAATTAGTTACGTAAAAATTACTCATTTATTCAGTTATCCATAGAATGGACGCAAGCCGCTGAACTACTGATTGAACAGTAAGATTTCAATAGATGAAATGAATTCATTTAAAAACGGTCTGTATAGCATGTCTTGTGTTCTGCTTTCATAAGCATTTCAATTTAAAAAACGATTCGATATTAGACTTCCGTTTTCGGTTATTTGAATATAGTTATTATCCATTTATATTGAAAGACGTTTTTTTTATTCCCCTTTTACGCATAGAATATATGGCTAAACATTTTTCACAGCATGATGATATACCTCAATGCTCGTTCCAATTTAAAACAATTTCTTAAATAATATTGAATAAAAACGTTATAAATATATATATAATAATCTATTCTGGAATGATATAGGCCATTGTTAATTACAAATCCCAACTAGACGTAAACTCAAATATTCAAAAAATTATTTTTAAATTTTATAAATTAAGTAAAATATTTTTATTTTTGAATTTTTTTTCGTGATAAATATATTGTTTCCGATGATAACTTTCTTGGTATACTGGTATATAAATACATGTCAGTAGACAAAATTAATTAATGTTAAGAAACTTATATACCCGCTATTCCAAAAGTATGGATACCCCTGAACATCTTGCAGGGTTTTATCCAAGGAATCTAGTGGTGACCTTTATCTTGACTCCAAGGGCATTTTTGAAGTTCTTTCCAAGGCCAACATATTTTTTTTAAATGAAAAAAAATTTGATTCCGGAAATGGAAAGAGTGGAAAATTTTACATTCAATGATGTATTTTTGCCTTGTGTCAAAAATTTCATTTTGAGGTCAATTCAGTGTAGCAATGAATCTGACACAAATAACTTTCCAGGATCATATCCTATGAGTTAATCGTTCGGACAAAACTTGTAGGATTTGGTCCAAGGAATCTCATGCTAATCCTGATTTTAAATCCATGGTTATTTTTGAAGATCATAACAAAGGCAAAATTTTTTTAAAATGGTAACCTCGATTTGCATATGCCCCGTAGAGATAATTTTGACCAAAGCCTATATGCATATTTTACTATAAATTTTTCTGCTTTTTCCATTTCCGAAATAAAAAATAGGGGTTTCAATTTTTAAAAAATATGTTAAACTTGAATGACAATCAAACCTTACAACTTTTATTAGAACTATTTTCTCGTAGGATGCTATAATTGAACGTTATTCAGGGGTATCGAAACTTTTGGAACACCCAGGATATGAATACTAAATGCTGTAAGAATTATGTATTTATTTTAACTTAAAATAGTACTCCGTATGCAAATTGTACTCCATAAGCTATTTAATCATCAACACAAAACATCGTACGTGAATTCCCAATTATGCTTCCAAAGCAAAAAAGAGTTCTGTGAGGAATAACTTGTTTATTGTTTCCAGATTCGTAACTATGCAAAAAATAATTGTACTCTCTTGAATATAGCAGAATGTTTTCTTATTCTATAAAGAGTCATAAATAGATTGATTATCTGCGTTTATCAAACTATAAATAGTTCAAAATTATTTTGTAAAAATTTAAACGTTTCAACATATTATTGTGTAAACAAAAGGCTTCAAAATCCTTTTTCCATCTATTAATACTATAAGGACACTTAATAAAATTTTAATTATTTAAAAAAGATATCCTATAAAGAAGAAAATCTAAGTATATAAAAAAATGAGTTATTATCTTCCTTATCTAGTTTCTCTTTTTAAATAGAATCCTGCTGTTAGAAATTTTCAAAATTAAAGTTAAGGAATATTTGAAATTATTGAATGTATTAAATTGAAGGACTTCGAATTTTTACGAATTCAAAGTAAGAGGGAGTGGCTTACCGTAGCTAGATAAAATCGACAACTACTCACGAAAGAACTAAGATGAAATAGTCCCCGCCACTAAGAAATTAGAAGTACCATTATTTACTAACTCAAATAGTTGTCCCAACAATTTCAGTAGTCATCCCAACAATTTTAATAGCTGTGTTAAATATTTCTTTTACATTCTCATCTACCTGAAAAGGTGTTGGTTTTGTGTAACATTTATCTTTTTCGGTTTTCATAAAATCTCCACGTTTTGTGAATCCATGAGTCAGAAAAAATAGACTGTCCGTGTCATTTAGGCACGATAACTTTCGAAAGATTGATCAGATTGGATTCTACTTTGCCACACTTTTTGGAACTAAAAAGAAAGAACGAGTTCGCAAATCAACTATTTTGGATAAAAATTCAAAAAGTGAGCGCATTTTCAAAATATTTGAGGACATTTTTTCAAGATTTTAAAACTTTAAGCACGGGTAATTATATTACTCAGGAACTCAAACAATTTATTTTTATGACTTTTTTAATAAAAAGACAATTATCAGAGTTGTAGCATTTTAAAAATTAAAAATAAATAATAAATATAAACATTTTAAGCCAAACAACGCATGGTATGAACAAGGGCGAGGAGTACAAAAACGTTGATTTTTGAAAGCCCTACACATACGAAAAAAATGGAACGGAATCGTATTTTTTGTTTTTAGTCGTAAAAAATAAGTTTAAAAATAAAAAAGTCCACTTTTGGTCAAACGAAACAAGCTATGAAAATAAAACAGACGAAAGTTCCTCGTCAAAAAAAAAAGCGAAAACTTATTCTGAATTGTCATAAATAACTTTCAATAGAACAAGTATTTTTTGTTTGATTCGTAAAAAATAAGGTTTGAAACAAGTAAATAAAATTTTTTAACAACGGCAGAAGGTGCGAACTAAAATTAACAGACAAAAGTTTTTTACCGAAAAAATATCTATGAATTTTTCTTTTAATCGTAAAAAATAAGAATGAAAATTCAAACCAAAATTATTCGAAAAATGACACAAGTTGCAATAAAATGTTTATTAACAATTTTTATTTTAATAGAATGCGCATTTTCTTTTAATCGTAATAGGAAGATACTGAAAATACTTTCGTTCCAATACTAATGCTCATTATGAATGGTAATAATATAAATTCATTGAAATTGTATTTATTTTTCAGGGTGGCTAAGAGTAATATTTAGTGCAAAATAAAAAGCAAATATTAAGGTAATAATTGTAAATAAGATTTGTACTTTATTTTGCAACATCTAAATAACGCGTGAGTTCATTTCAGTTTGGATTAGTCAGCTAACTATTACCCTTCTTAAAAAATTATCTGCAACGCTCTGTACAACTAGTTTTTTCTCTTTTTCTTTAAATAAAACTGGCTATAATTTTTATCTAAAGCTATAGGAATTGATATTTTTCAAACTGAACAATGTATTTTTTAAGGCCTTCCATGAGCGTTTCAACTTCACCGAAAAAATATGTGCTGCAAAAAGTGTAGAATTAGTCCAGAAGTCTTGGACGGGTACCAAAATGTCGGAGATTTTGAATGACTTTCAAGAAAAGATTTCAAACTTTTCAATACCAACTGCAAACGAGTCTTATGGTTATATTATTATTTTATTTATTTATTAATAATTAAGATTTATTACTTACAAAATGAGTCCTGTAATTCTTGATAATAGTGCAGGAAAAAGTGTTCTGTATTTACTATACAAAATTTAAGTAAAAAGTCAAATTCAGTTCAGAAAGAATTGCAGAAATGTTGTGAATATTTTTTATTCGGTTCGAAAGAATTTCTATAATTTCCAAAAATGAAAAATAATGCGCTGGTATCACAGGAAGTCCTAGGCCGTCTGGGAAAATATATCTGTGTCTCGACGTGCGCAGTCGAACATTAGTCGACAATGCGAAATGAAAATGGCTGCAACTTTTTTTCTTCTAGTAATAATTAAAATATGCTCAGAAAAAAATTCTTTGATTCGAAGAAAGTTTCATTGAATTGAAGAAAAAAATATTAATATTTATTATATTTATAATATATCGGCACATCCTATAAAAAAATTACTTACAATACGAGCCGATCAGAGTTCGAAAACGTTTATTATTTCGTGAATCTTCTTTTCTAATTAACAAAATGGATTTTTCGGGCCCCAATTTAAGAAAAGAAAAACAAATTTTCAACAAGAGTTAAAATTTTAAAGAAAGAGGTCAATCTAAACAAAATTTAATTTTAAACAAATTAGCTTAACTTTTAGCTAACTAGTTAAACTTTCAAACAAAAAAATTAATTTTTAACCAAAAGGATTAATATTCTGCCAAAACAGATAAATTTTCAAAAATATTAAAAAAATATTTTACTTTTTAAGTTTTTAAATTTAATAGTAGCAAAAAGACAAAAATAATGCAATATCTTCTTTTATAACTAAGAAAATGGATTTTTTGGGCTACAATTATGATTCATTTTTATATTTATATTTCAATTTATTTTAGAAAAAAAATATTTATCTTACTTATATTACCAATCTTACAGCATTTATAAAACTCACAAAAAGTGAATGTGTATAGACCTTATGACGTGAATATACAGCAATAAATTTAAAGCAAATTCACATTAAAGTAAATATGCTTAACATTAGGAATAAACATATGAGATAGTTATTATATAAAACTTAAATTAAACATGTCAACAAATGTTTGACGTTGAAGTAAGAAAATGAAATATCACGTGGGGCACCACTATTTTTGGCCCGGAACTGGTCGTTTCTCACAAGCGGTGAGAATTTTTCTGGTTAGTTAATAAGGAGAAATTGCGTTGTATGTAGTAGTGTTAAGTTAGGTTATCGAATTAGGTTTGTGTGCGTTATACTCTCATCTGAGAAGCCCTTTTGTCTCCTAATTACTATTAAAAGGAAAATAAAGTTCAATAATAATTTTGTGGCTAATATTATAACTATTAGGTCAAGGACCTTTATTACTATGAGCGTAAAATATATACGAAGCTGTCAGCTAAGCAAGAGATGAGCAAAATGTGCCTTAAATCATGCTACTCTTGTAATAAGGTCGTTATGCTTCAGTGTAGTGTCTCGTAAAAAGTTAATATCAGGCATAATAAAGCACTGAAGAACCCAGCCGTATTCAAGGAAGACGTTAATGTGAAACAATGTCATTGAATTGACTTGAGAAGTGTAATCTACCTCACAACCCTTCAATTTATAAAAGTGGAACGAAGTAATTTCTCTTTAAAGTATACGTGCAAAAAAAATCGGTAAAACTAAATATATCGATTGTTTTTGCTCAAAAGAAGTCAACAATCCACGATTTGTTATAAAAAATCTTTAAAATTCTTTTTAAAATATTTAAATTCCCATGAAATCTCTTAAATCTTGTAAATTAGTTTGCAACTTCATGAGAATACTGTGAAATCTCCTGAGATTCCAATAGGTTACATAAATTTAAGTGATATTTCTTGAAATTCCTTGAAATATTTTTAGTCATCTGAAATTCTGGTAGATCTTAGAAAATAATTAAAATACATTATAGAGAAACTTTAAGATTATTGGTATCTTCGAAAATCTTACAAAAAAACGTTTACATCATTTTGAAATAACTTGTAATGTTTTGATTTGATTTAGTTATGAAGCAAACAAATAAGACCTTAATCATTTTTTTTAGTTTAGAGAATAATAGACTTAGAATTAGTATTCTTGAAAAAAGCAGAAGCAATAATTGAATGAATAATTTTTTTTGGTCTTTACAACGTTGCTTACAGTGTTACAAAATAACTAGAAAAAGCTCAGAGGTGTTGAGTATGAATATTTATCAAGATTAAAAAATTATACATGGTAAGTAATAAAATTCTTCAAAAAAGCTTCCAAATTTGTAATTCCTTCGAAACTTTTTAAAATGCGTTAAAATTTTTTACAGCTTTTGAAAATGTTGAAACTTTTAAAAGACATTCAATTATCCAAAATGCCTTAAAATCTCTAAAGATGCTCTAAATTTTCTAAAATTCCTTAAAATATTTGAAAAAAAACTTAAAATCTTTGAAATCCTTTGAAATTCTATAATTCTTGTTGACAACGAATGTTTCGAAATTCTTTTAGGTTATAATAAAACTCTTTAAAGTCTCGTAAAATTACTTAAAATCTACCAATATTCTTAAAAGTTCGTCAAAATTACTAAAATTCTTCGGAAATCTTATAAAATCCCATGAAATGTACGAAACAAATTTCCAGGTCCCATGAAATCCCCTTCAAATATTTGTAAATCTCCTAGAATCTTAAAAATCTTTAAATTTTTTGTGAGTAAATTCTTTAAAACTTTAATAAGACATTATGAAACTTTTGAAAGTACCCCAAAATTACATAATGGCTTTTGATCTGTTTTACAAACCCTTTACAACTTTTGGAAATCTTCTCAAATATCTTTAAATCTTTTACTCTTTAAAATCTTTTTAAACGTTTTAAAATTTTAGTGAAAATTTTTAAATATTTTAAAATCTCTTTAAATATATTAAATATTTTTAAATACATTATTGCTTGTGAATACATTCTCTGAGATTTCATTAAATACTATCAAATTGCTTGAAATCTCCTGAAATAACATGACATCTGATGATATCCGTAAAAATTCCTGAAATTCTATAAAACCCTTTATATTCTGAAAATTTATTAAAATATACGTTTAAAATTACTAAAATCTTTAGCATTTTATAAGACTCATTAATATCACTTAAAAATCCTGTATAATATTTTAAAAAATATCCCTTTAATATCATTAAAATCTGTTTTGAGATTTTTTAAGGATTTTTAAAATTCTGAGTCTTTTAAAATACTCTAAAATCTTCAAGATCCTTTGAAATCTTCTGGAAATCATTGCAAATTTTTTTACGTTATTGATTCTTAAATTTCTTTTAAATTTGTTAAAATTTCCCGGAACATTTTCAAATACTTAAAAATGTCTTCCAATCTATTAAATATGTTGAAATCCCTTAATTTTGGTGAATATGTTCTCTGAGATTAAATTAAAATGCCATAAAATACCTTGAAATTGTGTGAAAGTACATCAAATTTGAAGATATTCCTTGAAATATTTAAAGCCGTATTAAGTCTTTTGAGATCCTGGAAAATTCATTAAAATATTTGACAAACCCTGAAATTCTTGAAAATCTTATCAAATTTCGTAATAAATATTCTTCACAGAATGATGAGCAAAACTTTAAAATGCTACTCTTGTAGTATGTACCGTTATGAGTCCATAATAACATCGTTACATTTCTTAATTGTAAAATTAATAAAATTTAATATTATATACTATAAATTTGGATACATAGATTTCCTTTAAAGTTGTTTTGTTTAAAATATTATACGCCAGTAACAAACTACCCTTCTTCTAAAAGAAATTATGACCTATTTCAAAGATAGCCCCTTATTTTTTAGACATAAAAGAAAAATTGATACTTTGAAACTAAATTTAAACTTCACTATAAATTCTTATTTAACTTATAAACAAATATTTTTCAAATCTCTTTCTTTAAAGGAAATAACTTTTTTGATGAAAACTTAAAACTCTATAAGTGATCTAAGTGCTCGATTACATTGATTCGTATCTAAGTCTAAGAACTGGCCTACTTAGCTCTTCCAACTATTTCACGCTCAAAAGTTTCTTCCTATCGAAGTGCAATGTAGAATTTTTTCGGATTTCCTGAAGAGTTGAGTTGCGATGTTGCAAGAGTAGTAAATCTATATAGAAATGTGTAATAATAATGGTGGTAGTAACAAGAGTAATAGAAGTTAGAACTAGTAGAAAAAGAAATAGTCGAGTTAAAAGAAAGATGCCTAAGCTGGGCCAAGAACTGTCTGAGCCACCCCTTGTCCGAACTCGGTTCTCTATCGATCGATTTTAAACTAAGATTTATTGCTTGATCGTCCCTTACTAATGATGGGAAATACTTTTTTAAATCATATAATTATAAATTTTCCAGATATTAACTGTGTTTTATTGAAAATATAATTAAATTACATTATAATATGTAATATAACATATACTACGTAACGCTTTTTTAAATAATTTTGTATGCCCCCCTCCTTACTTGTCCTCCTATCTTTAAAAACACCATTACTCGACTTCCCCGCTCACATTGCTGCGTAATTGAATCTGGTTTAAAATTTAAAGATCTGTAAAAAAATCCTAACAAATCTGATTTTTTCATTAGGAAAACAACGTTTTTAATTTGAGAAAAAAAAACTTTATTTGAATTTAGTATACTATTAGGATATCCCCTGCTTTTTGTCAAATTTTTTGGATATAAGTTTCGACCCCCATAGAGGGGTTGGAAATGTTAAAATATTCCAAATTGCGATTTATTTGCATTTGTGCAATACAATAGCCCATAAATTCAACTTTCGATATTTGTAGATCGACCCCCTCCCCTAATTTTTTCGGTTTTCAGAAGCAGGAATTTTGCTATTTAAAAAAAAATTCTTTAACATTAACCTATTGCTAATGGCTTTAGAAATTAAGCTGCTGTTTTTAATTAAAAAAACCAGGTTTTCGAAAAAATGAAAAAACTTTTTTCAAATTAAAGTTCAGTCACTTAATAAGAAACAAAGTAAAAAAAAGCATTGCTCTTTAATCACCGTATAAGGTAATCATAACACCTTTTCGAATTTTTTCGAAGAATAGAAAATCCAAAAGATATTCACAAATATCTTAATCATCAATTTTTTATAGGACGCGTGGTTTTTTTGACGTAAAAACATTTTAAAAATTTGCCTAACGTAAATTAAAAAATAATAAACATAAAGACACACATATTTGTTATGATCTATTTTTTTATGGAGCGCGTAGCGTTTGTTTCAATTGTAAACAAAAATATAAAAAATAAAATAATTCAATTTGTGGACAAAACGAAACAAGTTAAGAAAAAACTTAATAGAAAAAAGTGGCTGACGCAAAGAAGAACTAAAAAATGATTATAAATAAAATTTTTTCAGGACGCGCATTTTTTGTTCCGATCGTAAAAAATAATATTAAAAAGAAAAAAGTTTAATTTTTGGATAAAGGACACAAGCTACGATAACATTATATTGAAGAGAAATTTTCCACTACAAAAATTTATTAATTTTGACACTTATCAACTGCATAATATAACTCAAAAAATAATAACTTTACGGAGAAAATAAGAGATATCAAGACTCAATATTTCTCAGACACAATAAAAGAATATTTAACGGGGGGGGGGGGGGGAAAGAAAAAAGTTATTTTTAGAAAATACTTTTTTTTTTTATTCTTTAAAAACTCTTTAAATCTAAATTTACTAAAACTTATAAAAACGTAGTTC
>JAAAKG020037193.1:4988-19223 GCA_010014905.2 Druon quercuslanigerum
TTTAATAAAAGATTTTAACTTTCAACCAATAAATTTTATTTCCAACTTTACAACTAAAATAATAAAAACTTTTCCTTGTTTACTTGAATTTTTAAACTAAAAGAAGAATTTTCAAACAATAAGATTAACTTTAAAAGATAAAGATCATTTTGTACAAAAAAAATCCTTTAAAAAAGTACAGTTCAATTTTCAGTTGGAGAAATTAATTTTAAGCCAAAACTAATTTTTAATTTGACTGATGATTTTTCAAATAAATTTGAAATATTTAAAAAGAAAAAAAATTGTCAACCAAAACTGAAATAATTAAATTTTAAGTTAAAAAAGTAATGTTCAGACCATAAGGACGAATTTTCAACTAAAAAGATAATTTTTTAACAAAAAATTGCATAATTAAATTTTTAGTAAAAATATGAATGTTGAACCAGGGAGATGAATTTTTAACTAAAATTATGGAATATTCAACTAGAATGATAAAAAGTTAAATTTTCAACTAAAAAAAACAACTTTTCAACAAACAATGGAATATTTAAATTTCCAATAAAAATAATTTAACCAAAATTATGAATATTTAACTGAAATAATTGAATTTTAAACAAAAATATTCATTTTCAATCAAGATTACTTTTTACCAAAAAAGGGAAATTATTTACATTTAAAAAAATAACAATTTTCAACCAAAAAAGAAACAAATTTTTAACAAAATAGTTAAATTTTCGACAGAAAAAATTCATTTTTAATAAAAGATTTTAACTTTCAACCAATAAATTTTATTTCCAACTTTACAACTAAAATAATAAAAACTTTTCCTTTTATACTTGAATTTTTAAACTAAAAGAAGAATTTTCAAACAATAAGATTAACTTTAAAAGAAATAATAAAGATCATTTTGTACAAAAAAAAATCCTTTAAAAAAGTACATTTCAATTTTCAGTTGGAGAAATTAATTTTAAGCCAAACTGATGAATTTTCAACTAAAATGATGTATCTTCAACTAGATAGGTGAACCGTAAACATACTAAAAAGATGAATTTTGAATAATAATGATTGATTTTCTACAAAAAATACTAATTCCCCACAAAGTATACAAATTTTCAAACAAATAGTTTAATTTTTAAACAAAAAATATCAATTTTCAACCAAATAGTTGAATAAAAAAAAACGGTATTTAACAAAGTAGTTACATTTAAAAAAAAGAGATGAATTTTCAATTAAAATGATAAATCTTAAAACAATCATCTTCAAATTTTTAACTAAAAGGGATAATCAGGCAACGAACAATGTAAAAAATCTGTTATAATTCAGAAAAACTCTAAAAGGCACTTGAAGTAATTTCTTTTTTCTTTTATTTTGGAAGAAGGGACTTTTAAATTGTGACAAAATGTGACTTGGTACAGGGATTTTTCTAACCACTTTCTTCTGAATCTGAATTATAATTTTTTTTAAAAATTTCTTTCCATGCCGAAAATACTCGATTCCAAGTGAAATTATATTTTTTTACAATAATCATCACTTTCCTAAATTCCCTAAAATTATTAAAATAATAAAAACTTGAATTTTACTGCGATCCTGACTATATTCCCAATTAAAAAAAATGAAAATCCCGCTTGATGTTAATTCTTAAAATCATAGAAAAACAACAGTTTTTGGTACGGCAACAGTTCATATTAAATAAATTTTGGTTTGAGTTTAAAATTACTTTTCAGGAACTGTTTATCGAGTCCCTTACAAAGGAAGCTTATAAATACACATCGCAGTCAAAAAAGAAAACCGTTCAAAAGCAGGATGTGCAGAGTGCCATTGAGAATGCGGATGCTCTCGTATTTCTTGAGGGAATAATGTAAAAAAAAAATCGATTTATTTATTGTATATTTTTGTACTAAATCCTAAGAATCAGCGAATTTCTAAAACTCTTCATGCCATGTAAGTATATAATAATTACGAATGATAAAAATAAAGTAATCCAAGAAAGATCTTTGCACAAAATTTATTAGAATGTTATGAACAATGCTCATTGTTTGAGTGACAGAGCGAAAAGAAAATCAGTCTTAATCCTTGCCTGTCAAATTATTTACACAAATGCTCTTACATTAACAAAAGAATCGATCGAATGATGTATAGTATTTTCCAGCTTGAATGAAGTAATTAGTATATGATGCATAAATACTACGAACATGAAAAAGCGCATCTGAAATCTGATCGACTCATGCCAAAACAAGTTACGCAAGAACTGTAAATAAAAGAAAAAATGTAAAAAAAAAAAGTAGTAAATAAACTTTCAATGTCCAACGACATTTTCTAAGATCCAAAATGGTAAAATAAAATCGATAACGTGGCTAGAAACAATAGGCGTAAAAAGGGATATTACCTCTAAATAATATCAAGAGCAGCGTTCCAATAATATAAACGCAGAGCGCAATTCATTAAAACTAAGATTTTTCGTAGTTTCACATTCCAGAGAAGGATTCACTCAATTGTTTTGTTATTCTTTTTTTTTCTATTAAAATAGACATTTTTAGTACTGCCGTTGCTTGTTTAAACTCTCCTTTACAATCTTCAGCAAGAGAAATCAATTCTCACAATCAGGAACTTATTAAAATAAAGCTAATCTATATATAGTAATATACAGTCAAGTTTCGTCTATTTTCAAGGGCCGCGAAACGTAAAGATTCGAGAATTTCAAGGCTGGAGGACGCTCATTGGCTGAAACTTTTTCCACTGCGCATGTGCCGAAAAGCGCGCTCTTCGCGCCTCCTTTTAATTGGTCAGCCCAGCCACTGACGCGTACGAGATCGTACGGGGACCCCGTGGTGGGAGCGCAACTTGAAATAGGCGAGACTTTACTGTTATTTTGAAGAAAAAAAAAACTCATCGATGTCGAATTTCACTTGACTGACGCTGATAAAACATATCATGCAAGTACGACGACATTAAAAATATGTAGCTTACAACAACCTAAACGAGTTATCTCGGATTGACATTGTCATGAGGTACAATGCTTATCACTGAATTATATGCCCGTTGTCATTTGATGTTACCATCAGGACGTTTCCAAGTTAAAACCCAATTTCATTTTATACTTTTGACAATCTGTAAAAACGCTTGAAGCGCTCTCTACAATCAGATTTTTTTAATCTTCGCTTTCGTGGTCGACTTTTTTTAACGTCGGAGTTATTAAAGGACGAGAATTTCTCTTACAAGACTAATAATTAATCTTTATCACTCAAAGAAAGAGTTAGTTACATATCGACAGACCTCTCGGTACGAGTACCATTTGTTAAAAAAAGAAATTATTAGTTTAGCATGTGTAATAGACAATGACCTTACGTTAATTGATTCACGTTTTGTCACGCATCTTACTTCTTGCGCTTAACTTTACGCCTTCGACTATCACCCTTGTTCTGTTCCGAGGAACTCGGACTGCCAGGTTTACTGTGGTTGTAGAGATTGTTTATAAAGTCCTCAAAATCCGCCTCGCTAGAACAAGAACAAAATAAGGATTTTTTAAATTAGAATCTGACGTTTGAGCTTAAACACAATTTTACCATTGTTTTAATTTGTTTAAAATAATAATCACTGTCAATGAAATTGATGTAACTCTGGAATTTTAAACTTTGAAAATTCAAGTTTAAAAGTTTTTTCATTAGAAAATTTTGTATTCAAATGCTCAATAATTTACGCGTATAAAATGTAAGCTACTAAAACATTTCAACTGAAGAATTTTAAACTAAATACAGTTAAACTGCCAAATTACAAATTTAAAACATTTATAAATTGTAGAGTTCAAAAATTGAGATTCAGTTCCAAAAATATAAGTCCACGTTATCAAGCTCAATGTCCTGAATTAAAAAATCAACCAATTAATTTAAAAATGTTAAAAATTATACCATTTTAAGCAATTCTAAATTTTAATTCAAACACAGAATTGGTTAAAAATGGGAAATTCCGTGTTTAAAGCCGGAATTTTAATTCTTTGCTTAAATTCCTTGTTCCAATCCCGGTTTTTTTTAATACCTCGTTTCAACACCAGTTTCGATTGAGAATCGTTATTCTCCTGAATAAATTCCAGTTCTAACTCAGAATTAGTTAAAAATAAAAATTCCTTGTTTTAATACTTTTAGACAATTTTCCGCTTCAACTAAGATTTAGAATTTTTTGTAAAATTCCCTGTTCCAGGTCTGAATTTATAAAAATTTTAACATTCCCTGTTCCAAGAAAAATTATAATTCTTTTGGATAAATCCCAGTTTCAACACAGAATTGGTTAAATTTTGAAAATTTCCACCTTTAAAACTAAAATAATAAATACATTCCTCGTATACTTAAATTCTTAAACTAAAAGAAGAATTTTCAAATAAGATTAACTTTCAAAGATAAAGATCATTTTGTATCGAAAAAAAATTCTTTAAAAAAATACAATTAAATTTTCAGTTGGAGAAATTAATCTTAAAAATACTGATGAATTTTCAACTAAAATGATGAATCTTCCACTGGATAGGTGAATTATAACATACCAAAAAAATGAATTTTTAATCATAAGGATTAATTTTCTACAAAAAAATAGTAATTTCCCACAAAGTACACCAATTTTCAAACAAATAGATTAATTTTTAAATAAAAAATATCAATTTTCAACCAAATAGTTGAATTTTCCCTTAAAAATCTCATTCTTAATAAAAAAAAACGTTACTTTACTTAATAATAAATCTTCAAACAAAAAAATTAATTTTTAACTAAACAAGACAACCAGGCAACGAAGAATGTTCTTTTATAATTCAAAAAAAACTCTAAAAACTACTTGAAGTAATTTCTTTTTTGTTTTAATTTGGAAGAAGGGGCTCTTAAATTTAATACTTTTCGAAAATTTTCCGTTTCAACTAAGAATTAGAACTTTTTGTAAAATTCCCTGTTTCAACTCATTATTTTAATTTTTATTTGAAAATAATCTGTTTCAACTTAGAATTAGAATTCATTTTATTAAAAAATTACCTGTTCCAACTCTGAATTTATTTAAATTTTAACATTCCCTGTTCCAAGAAAAATTATAATTCTTTTGGATAAATCCCAGTTTCAACACAGAATTGGTTAAATTTTGAAAATTTCCACCTTTAAAACTAAAATAATAAATACATTCCTCGTATACTTAAATTCTTAAACTAAAAGAAGAATTTTCAAATAAGATTAACTTTCAAAGATAAAGATCATTTTGTATCGAAAAAAAATTCTTTAAAAAAATACAATTAAATTTTCAGTTGGAGAAATTAATCTTAAAAATACTGATGAATTTTCAACTAAAATGATGAATCTTCCACTGGATAGGTGAATTATAACATACCAAAAAAATGAATTTTTAATCATAAGGATTAATTTTCTACAAAAAAATAGTAATTTCCCACAAAGTACACCAATTTTCAAACAAATAGATTAATTTTTAAATAAAAAATATCAATTTTCAACCAAATAGTTGAATTTTCCCTTAAAAATCTCATTCTTAATAAAAAAAAACGTTACTTTACTTAATAATAAATCTTCAAACAAAAAAATTAATTTTTAACTAAACAAGACAACCAGGCAACGAAGAATGTTCTTTTATAATTCAAAAAAAACTCTAAAAACTACTTGAAGTAATTTCTTTTTTGTTTTAATTTGGAAGAAGGGGCTCTTAAATTTAATACTTTTCGAAAATTTTCCGTTTCAACTAAGAATTAGAACTTTTTGTAAAATTACCTGTTCCAACTCTGAATTTATTTAAATTTTAACATTCCCTGTTCCATGAAAAGTTATAATTCTTTTGGATAAATCCCAGTTTCAACTCAGAATTGGTTAAATTTTGAAAATTCCGTGCTTTAACTCAGAATTAGAATTCTTTGGAAAAATTTCCTGTTCCAATTCAGAATTTTGTTCCTTTTCAAAAATGTCCAATACTAGCTCATAACTTTTTTAAAATCTGAAAGTAATTCCTGGTTCCAAGTCAGAATTATTATTATTCTGGATAAATTTCAGTTCCAATTATAAAATTGTCAAAGATTGAAAATTCCCTGTTCAAATTATTAGTTACATTATTTTTAGTTTAAATAGTTATAAAATCATTAAAATGCTTCAAAATTTTATTTCAAGATCTTGAAACATGTAAATGTTGTTTTAATTCTTTCCAAAATCAGAAATTTTATTAAAAGTTTTACACAACTTCTAAATATCTTTTAAAATTATTCGAATTTCAAAGAATTTTTCAAAATAAAAAATCATTTTCAATTTTTCTATCAATCTTAAAAAATTTTATTACTATTTTGAAGCCTGTTAAAATTCTTAAAAAGCTTCTAAATTTTTTGTTCGATATCAGCCAAAATCTACACTTTGTTTTAAATTAGACCGTGGGCTATTTGCACCGAAATGTTGGTACGAATAGATGAATTTTTTCCGGTACAAGTAGACACTTTGTTAAAATTATTTGAAATCATTTCGAATTTTTAATTAATTTTGAACTTTTCAAATCTTCTAAATATCTCTTCAACTTACTAGAATTTTTTCTAGGAATAACAGGCTTTAATTAAACATCAAAATTTAATAATTTAACTAACGAATTAAATTTTCTTAAATAGAACAATAAAATTGTAACGTTCAAAGTTTAGTTTTGAATACTTAATTTATAATTACTAATTTTAAATGAAAAGTCAGATATTTCTAAATAGAAATGGCACAGGTTTTGTTTTAAAAGGATAATTTTATGTATTGAAAATTTCAAAATGTTGGATAAAAGAATATGGAAGACTTTAAAACAATATTTTTAATTTTTCAGGATTTACAAATTTTTTAGGTAAGTAATTTTTTAATGATTCTTTTGTAAGGAATTTCAAGAGAACATTGCTAAAAGATCACAAAATTTTTTTAATCATTTCCTAAAATTGTTTAAAGGTGTGCAAAATTGTAAATATTTAACTGGAATAGTTGAATTTTAAACCAGAAAGATGAATTTTTGACAAAGATTAATTTTCAACCAAGATTAATTTCTAAAAAAAAAAACGAATATTCAACTAAAAAAGATATTTTTTCAACCAAAAATTGAATAATTACATTTTTAGTAAAAAAATGAATGTTTAATTAATGAGATGAATTTCAAAATAAAATCATGGAATATTCAACTGGAATAATAGTTACATTTTCAGTTTAAAAAAATTATGATTTGCAACCAACAAAGGCACAAAGAAAGAACAAGTTTTCAATTAAACAGCTCATTTTTTAAACAAATAAGTAAATTTTTAATTAAAATTAAGTATCTCCAACAACAAAAATTAATTAAAAAATAAAAATTTTCACGCAAATTGTTCAATTTTGAATCAGAAAAGATAAATTTTCAACTAAAAATGGAACAGTTACATTTTCAGTTAAAGATAATTAAATAAAATGATGAATCTTAAACTGGAATATTTGAATTTTATGTTAAAAAGATAAATTTGCATCCATAAAGATTAATTTTCTATTAAAAAAGACGAACTTACCACAAAGTAAATATATTTTTAAACAGTTTAATTTTTAAGTGTAACATTTTTACTTACAACCAAATAGTTGAATTTCCACAAAATAGGTAAATTGATTTTCATCAAACTAGTTACATTTTCAACCAGAGATTAATTTTGAATTAAAATGATAAATCTTTAACCAAACTAAACTAAGATGAATTTGTAACGAACAATGTAAAAAAAAGTCTCTATTATAATTCAGAAATTTAAAAGAATGTACAAAACGGCATAAATCAATTTTTTGAAAAAAAAATTGAGAAAATGATTGTTTTTTTTATGTTTGGCCTATCATCAGTTCTATTGTCAAACACAAAATTTGCAAAAAAAAATCTCAAAGAGCAAGAAATTTGCAAAAGGTTTTTTTCTTGTAAAGGAAAAAAAGAAAAAAAATGTTCTGTCCTACTACTTTTTTTTCTAACCTTCTTAACCCATTTGTAAAATAATTTCTAATCTCCTTAAAAATAATTTTGTATTTTTGTATCTCAGGGGGAATAAGAG
The DNA here is from genome assembly GCA_010014905.2 of Druon quercuslanigerum. NCBI lineage: Eukaryota > Metazoa > Arthropoda > Insecta > Hymenoptera > Cynipidae > Druon > Druon quercuslanigerum. Next base: position 13,000 of record JAAAKG020037193.1, read on the forward strand.
GTGGAGGGGAATGGGAATAAGGGACTGATTTTAATCCCTAATTTTAAGAGAAAGTATTTAAAAAATGTACCTTGTGTTTGGATCCATCTGTTGCCGCTTTTTGCCACCGGTGGGAGATTGAGTTGGCGGTCGTTGTCCTAAAACGATTCTGTACTGGACGCTATGTGTGTTTGCTCGAAGATGCTTCAAATTTCCAGCTTGACATGCTGCCCAATCAGTCACGTCATAAACGGCCCCTTCCATGCAGGCATAATAGTGCCACAGGAAACCCATCACGCGAGATTCTGCCCAAATATCACCCTGAACAACAATTTCAATATTAACATTTTCAAAGTGAAGAAAAGAAAATTCCCTCTCCCAGTGCCAAAAAGATTTTTTTCAAAAACAGATCAAGAAAGTCAATTTTCAACCTAAAAAGCTTACTTTTTTTTTACCATAAAAGATGATTTTTTGACAAAACAGTTGACCTTTCGTCCAAAAAATATCATTTTAACAAAATAGTTGAATTCTCAACCACAAAAACGAACTTTTATCAAAATACTTGAGGCCTGAACGAAATATTGATAAATTTCCAACTAAAAAGAAATTTTACTAACCAAACAAAGTGGAAATGACCATTTTTTATTTAAAAAATTTAACAATAAAATGACTTTTTAACCAAAATAGTTTAATCAACAACCAAACAGACGAATTTTCAACGAAACTGTTGACCTTTTAACCAAAAATTTATCGATTAAAAAAGTATATATTAAACTTACAAATTAAAAATGAGAAAAATAGAACAATTAAAATTATAACGTTACAAGTATAAATTAAGCTCTATTCTATTTCAAACACTTCAGTTTCAAAACATTTATTTTTTAATATTTGATTTATAGTGGTATTGATTTTAATTAAACAGTCAAATATTGCTAAATATAAACAAAATTATTTTTCTTAATTATTTAAAAAAAAATTGAAACTGCATTTTAAAATTGTTTAAAATAAAAATTAACTTGACTTTTTATGCAAAATTCCCAGTTTTATAGCCTAATACTTGAAAAGTATTAAAAAAGAGCTTCAATTTTTACTTAAAATGTTATTCATCAGTCCATAAGTTATCAAAATTTCTATTTATGTATAGAAAACTTTTCACAATTTCCCTCTTTTTCTCGATTTTTTACTTATAAATTAGAACTAAATGATTAAAAACAAATGAAAAAAATAACTATTTTTGATTGAAAGTTCATTCGTTTGGTTGAAAAGTCTACTATTAAATTTTTGGTTAAAAATGGTAATATTTGGTTTAAAATTGAATACCATATTTGGTTAAAAATTCAAGAATTTTGTTAAAAATTCATAATTTTCAGTTGAAAAATCAACTCTCTTCTTGAAAATTCGTCTTTTTGGCTTAAAAATTCAACAATTTAATTGAAATTTTCTTTCTTTCTACACTAACAAATTTTTGTTTATTTAAAAATCCAACTACTTTTTTGAACATTCATCTTCTTGAAAATTTCATTCATTTTGGTTAAAAATGTAACTGCCTGTTAAAAATGAGTGATTTTTTAAAACGATATTTCTGAAAGCAATCGACTAAGAAATAAACTTTAGTGCTTATTTAAAAAAACGTTTTTCTTTAGTCTATTAATTATCAACATTCATTTGTCCACGTAATTGCGAACTGTAGTAATAAAACTTAATAATAAAATCCAACTATTTTTGGTTGAAAGTTCGTTGTTTACGGTTGAAAAGTCTACTATTAAATTTATCGAACAAGCATTCATCTTTTTTGTTAAAAAATTGGATTATTTGGTTCGAAATTGAATTACTTTCTTGAAAATTCAACAAAAATTTTTTAAAAAGTCACACGGTTTTGTTCAAAATTTAACTGTCTTGTTGAAAAGTCTACTATTAAATTTCTCGACCAAGCATTCATCTTTTTTATTAAAAAATTTGATTATTTGGTTCGAAATTGAATTACTTTCTTGAAAATTCAACAAAATTTGTTTAAAAAGTCACACGGTTTGGTTCAAAATTTAACTGTCTTGTTGAAAAATCGTCTTTTTGGTTTGATCGTTCAACAATCTGATTAAAATGCTGTTTCTTTCTTGACATTTTTTTTAAATCAAAATTTGTTTGAAACAATCATCTTTCTGGTTTGATAATGTATTCCTTTCTGTAGAAATTTCACCTTTCACTGGTTAAAAATTCAACTGTCTTGTTAAAAATTATGTTTCGGTTAAAAATGTACTTTTTGGTTGAAAATTCAGATTTTTTGACTAAAAATTAAACTGTTTTTTAAAAGATTCGTATTTTCCGCTAAAAAATTAATCAATTTAATAGACGATTTAACTGTTTTATTGAAATTTGATCTATTCTGTTTAAAATGCGTCTTTTTTACGAAAATCAATTTCTTTTTTAAAAATTCCATTTTTAATTGAAAATCTGTCTTCTTTAGTTAAATTGAAATTTTTTTAATTTTTAATTAGAATCTTTTTTGTTGAAATATCAACTATTAAATTTTTCATTGAAAATCCATCTTTTTATATGAAGAATTCAACTGCTTGATTGGAAGTTGAACAACTTTCTCAAAAATTAATTTTTTTCGGTTGAAGATTTATAAATTTATTTAAAAATCTAATTGATTGGTTGTAAAATAACTTTTTTATTGAGACTTCATATTCTCGGGTTGAAAGTTTAACAGTTTTATAGAAAAATCATCTTTTTACTTGAAATAAAATAATAAAATGTTTAGAAACAAAAAAATATAGACTAAAAATTAATCCAATACAACTTGGACTAATATCAACTGTTGTTCTATATATTTAGAGAATTGTTATTTATTGAAAATTCGTATTTTTTTGCAAAAAGTTAAATTATTTGGTTAAAAGTACTTAAAATTTGGTTATATTGAACTATTTCTTTTTATTAAAAATTAAAATAATTTGTGGTTTAATTATCAACTATTACATTTTTTATTGAAAATTAGTAATTCCATGTTTAAAATGCTGTTTTTGGTTGAAGATTCACCATTGTAGTATAAAAACTTATCTCTTTGTGTGAAAACTTTACTATTTTGTTGAAAATTTTCCTTTATTTGTTTTAAAATTAATGTCTTTAACTGAAAATTTAACTATTCCATTTTGTTTGAACATTTATATTTTTTATTTCAAAATCCAACTATTTGGTTCAGAATTAATGTATTTTGTCAAAAATTCCTCATTTTAAGAGAAAATTAATCCTGTTTGTTTAAAGTTTAACTATTCAGTAGAAAATATATCTATTTTGTTAACAATTAATATTTTTAGTTGAAGATTAAAATAGTTTGTTGAACATTCTTTTTTTTTTATTTTACCCAACTGTTTTTAATTTAAAAATCGTCTGTTTAGCTTGATCATTAAAAAAATTATAGAAAATTCAACTGTTTAGTGGAAAGTTGATACAATTTGTTGAGAATCTGGAAAACTCAGCTGTTTTCTTAAAAGCTCATATTTTTAGTTTAAAAATTCATCATTTTCAACGGCCACTAATAAGCAGTAGTAAAATAGTGTCATTGTAATTTTTGTTTTTGATTATAGGAAGATAATTATGGACCAATCAGAATCGGAATAAATAATAGAAAAATACTGAAGAAATTGATGTAAAAAATAGAGAAACAAGAAAATTTTTTATCACAAAAATCCTTTGGAACCGTTTGCATTTCCTTGATACTTGGGAAATATTTGAAACACAATAAAATAGTTCAAAATCTAAAGAAACATTTAAAATTCCTTAAAAATAAATTTAATTTATTTGTCAAAGTTCTCTAGAAATCCCTTGAAAATTTAAAAATGCCCTAAAATCTTTGAAATATTTAGATGTTCTATAAAATCCCCTGAGAAAATTAAAATATTTTGTTGTTATTAAAACTTAATATTTTAAATTGAAAACCATACTACTTCAGTTCAAAAGTTAACAGTTTTATTGAAAGGACGTTTTCCTTTTGTTAAAAATTAATTTTTAAACTAAAGATTTCATTATTTCATTTACGGTGACAGTTTGTCTTTCTTACTTGAGAATTCGAACCTTTTTTTTGAAATTTTAAATTTTTCGGTAGAAAATTAAGAATATTGCTTAAAACTGAACTATTTTGTCCAAAATTCAATTATTTCTTTTAAAATTTATTTAAATTCTTAAAAATTCATCTTTTTTTGGTAGAAAATTTATCTTCAACCTTAAAAACTCCTTGGTTCAAAATGTTCAAAATAAAATATTCAAATAAAAAAAATAAAATATTCTTGGTTCAAAATTAAACTATTTTGTTAAAGCATTGAACTATTTTGTTGAAAATTACTTTTTTTGTTGTTGAAAATCTATTTGTTATAATAAAAATTTAAGTATTTTATTTTTCCTTGTAAGTCAAAGGAACTTTAAGATTTTTTGTTCATTATCTTAAAAACCTTTTTAAAATCCTTAATATTTTACTTACTTCAAAAAAAAGTTATAAACCGTTTGAAATCTTTTCAAATTTTAAATTCACTCACAAATTAAAAATGTCAAAAATAGAACAATTAAAATTATAAGGTTACAAGTATAAATTCAGCTCTTTGAAACGTATCGATTCGAGACTTTCTATTTCAACCAATTCAATTTCAAAATATTTATTTTTTAATATTGCATTTATAGTTGTTGATTTTAATTAAACAGTCAAACACTGTTAAATATGAAAAAATTATTTTTCTAAATTATTTTTTTGTAAATTGAAATTGCATTTTAAAATTGTTTACAAGTAAAACTAACTTGACTTTTTAAGTATTAAAAAAGAGCTTCAATGTTTATTTAAAATGTTATTCTTCAGTCCAAAAGTTATCAAAATTTTTATTTATTTATAGAAAACTTTTCCCCATTCCCCTCCTTTTCTTGATTTTTAGTTAAAAATTCATCATTTTTAGGTGAAAACCCATAATAATTAGATGAAAAATGAACTCTCTTCTTTAAAATTCTTCTTTTTGGCTTAAAAATACAACAATTTAATTGAAATTTTCTTTCTCTCTAGACTAACAAATTTTTGTTTGTTTGAAAATTCAACTACTTTTTTGAACACTCATCTTCTTGAAAATTTAATTCTTTTTGTTAAAAAGTGTAACTGCCTGTTCAAAATTAATCTCTTTTAGTTATAAATTTAAATCTTTTATTAAAGATTCTTTTTTTTTTTGTAAAATCCAACTGTTTTTTATTTTAAATTTAAATCTTTATGGTTAAAGTATCAAAAAATAATATCGAATCATTAAAAGTAGAACTACTTGCTTAAAAGGTTCATTTTTTTTAGTTATTACTATTATTATGCATAATTTTAGTTAAAAATTCGTTGTTTTTTGTAGTTTAGAAAGAAAAAAAATAGAATTTCGAGAGTGTATGAAAATATAAATAGTATCGAGTGACTTACTGGTGAATTTCAAAAGAAATATTTACCTCTTTCGCACTGTGACGAATCTTGCACTGAGCACAAAAACGGGCTGCATAACAGGGACGTTGGGTGGGAACTCGTTTGTGTCGCAAACCACAATTTGTACATCTAATAGTATTTGCAGCTTGTTCCATCTTTCTGTGTAGTTGCGATAATAAGTCACTCAGTTCACCCCAAGCAGCCTCCACTTGCCTAGTTTGATCAAACGCTTGCCTTAGTTCCTGAAAAATTGTTTAAAAATTTACCAAAAAAAAATTAAGCAATTAATAAGTTGAACAAAATACAGGGATCACAGCGGTTCAGTGCCCAGGGTGTCTTCTAAAATCCTGTTAAAAATATTCCCTGACAATTCGGGGTATCTCAAGTTTTTTCCAGGTATAATTTTTTATTGCAACAAACAGTTCAAGTATCAAATGAAAATTATCCATTTTTAACCAAATAGTTAAAGTTTCAACTAAAAAAGATAAGTTTTCAACAAAAAATGGAATAGTTTAATTTTTAGCAAAAAAATAATAATTTTCCAAACAAGAAAAATATAACCAAAGTTATGAGTTTTGAACTAAAATGATAAATCTTGAACTGGAATAGATGAATTTTGGAAACCAAAAAGATATTCAACTGGAATACTGAAAATTTTCAACAAAAATGATCAATTTTCAAACAAGAAGATTAAGTTTCCAGCAAAAAATACGATTTTTCAATAAAATACATTTTTAACCAAATAGTGGAATTTTTAACCATGAAGAATAATTTTCAATGAAAAGAGGAATTTTCAATAAATTACATACATTTTTTT